>JAPMUY010000784.1:0-16133 GCA_026901105.3 Galaxias olidus
GGTGTGATGTGACAAGCGGCCATGCTGCTTGGTGACGCGCGCAGTCTGCGTGGCTCACGGCCATGCTAACTTACGCTCACCGGAGTGGTAAACACACTAACTCTAAACCCCTGTGGATGGAAACCTTGGCCTTTGGAGTCTTCACACCTACGCTGACGGGACTCAAAAACCACAGAGGAGAGAGACGGAAGAAAGAAAGAGGGGGGGGGTATGAGTAATACCGGGACTATTGGAGATTCTGACGTTTCAACGGGCTCCCATAATGGCATCCAATTGTCAGATATAGAGAACTATCTGATTTCACTGACTGATATGGAATCAAGTGATGCTTCTTATCAGCGTTTGGTTTTTGTTTTTTCGCTGCCACGGTGACGGCATTGATATACCAGATAAGACGCAAACGCATTTTTTGAACTAAATTATATTTATTGATGTAATGACAATTAATTTAAATATTTATTTATCTAATTACGTAGAATGTGGGTTTGTGGGGCAGAAAAGTAAAGTTAGTGAACAGATTTTATCCCCGATCCTGCTGTTTGAGCAAGGGCACTCTGTGAATTACCTTTTAACCTCTCTGAGATCTTTCCCCTATACACACACACACACACACACTAATCTCTCTGTCTCTTTCTCTGTTTCAGGCCGCTCCTATTCAAAGACCCTGCAGCAGGCGCCCCTTTCGCTGCTGCCCCGTCGCCATTGCCAACAGCGTTACCACGGCGCCTTCACCAACCGCATGCTCTGCGCCGGCAGCAGCCAGCCAGAGCGGCGCGTAGACAGTTGCCGTGGCGACAGCGGGGGTCCGTTGGTGTGCGAGCGTCCCGGCGGAGGTTGGGTGGTGTACGGGGTCACGTCCTGGGGTCAGGCCTGCCGAACTCAGCAGTCCCCTGGCGTTTATACAAAGGTCTCCGCCTTCACTAGCTGGATACGCAAGGTGGTTGGTCAAGAAGTGGGAAAGGAGAGGGGATAGCGGAGTGGAGGTGGTTTGGGTTTAAACGGGTTGACATTATTTGAACTGTCATTTTGTTTGAGGGAATCATGACTGTGCGTCTTCCTAAAGCCAGCAAAGGGGGAAGTGGATTGGCCAAGAGGCCCTGCCCAGTCTGGGGAGCCTAAACTTTACATCAGCACTTGGTTTTAGTTAGGAGTTGAGGTTTTGGGGTTTTGGCCAGAGAAACCCCGGTGTTTGTGGATGCATCAATTTTCCTTTCTTATTCATAGTTTTTACTTCTTTGGATTTTTTAAAGATGTAGAAATAGCATTGTTGGAGACGGACCACAGCATGTTAAAACATGCACTTTTACAAACACACGTACTAACACACACATATGCAAGCAAGATATCTGACTTGCGCTTGAAGCCCTGTCAAAGGTACTTAACAGTCAGTAGGTGGTTGATTTCAATGTTTAGTCTGGGACTTTCTTCATATATTGTAATCTTCATGCGCTACATTTATTGTCATATTTCGTGATATAAATTGTCGATAGTTTATCTGTAGACATGAGTACGTCAATGTATACTGTAGTGATATAAGTAGATATATACTGTATATTGTATGTAAAACTGCACTGTTTTGACTTTTCCGTGGCTTTATAGTGTCCAGACTTTTTTTTCTTTCTTGAAGGTAGGCCAGGCTAGTCTATTACGAAACCCTTTTCTCAACATTCCTTTGACTGTCAAATACACACCATCAGCTGCTGTATCATAAAAGATCTGAGGAAGAAATCTGAGCTCAAGGAGTGCCTCTGTCCAGGAAATCCACTTTTAAAAATTACACCCGCCCGCACAAGATATTTTTTTTATTCAGGTTCGCTCTTCCTGTAAGACTGGCTGTCAATTAGGTCTGAGTGTGATACAGACCGGCCCCCTCCTTGAGCCAGAGTAGCTGACGTATTCATTGAGCAGGTAGGGAGCAGCAACGGAGTGGCCCAGCTCCGGAATCCCCTCCAAGTCACATTAGGTGCACACTAAACACTTTCCAATGAGCACGACCTAGCAGGGGACTGCTCGCATGGTGTTTCAACAATTTAACCTGACGTGATAATAGCTATTCAGTGGCTTTATTCTAAGACGTGAACCATGCTCTTATAGAGCTGTGAGGCAGTTTCTTGATTTTTACAAGAAAGGGATTTTGAAGATGTTGCTCACAATACATAGCTAAATATCACAACAGCAATATGGTACGACACCCTCATTAGTGTTTACAGAAGGTGTGATATATAATTGAATCAGTAAAGCATGATTTTATATTAGCAACATGAATGGCTTTTGTTAGAATGCTTTGATTGAACTACTACAAGAACCACAGGCACATAAGAAGTTTGAGGAATTGTGTGTTTCAGGCCTCTGGCGCTTACTTATGTTAGAGGTGGAATGCATGGCCTGAAACACATCTTTAACTTGTGAAAGAAAACACCAGTGTCAAACACTTGACTATATAGCAAACACATACTGTACAATCCAGTAAACAAACAGTTCACAGTATTATGTATTGGGATCATTTGAAAAAAAAGATGATGTGTTGCCCTGTACTGTATATGTGTTATGTTATGTGAAACCTTATAACAATCCAGTTCAAATGCGTCCTCTAGAGTGGATCCTTCTTCCTACGTGTCATTTTCCCTTGCCATCCTTGTTCCTAAATCTCACCACAGGGGTATAAGTTGGTCAAATAAAAGACAAGATCAACACATTTCACTGTAAAGACAGCAAAATGTAAGCAATACATAATACATTTAAGGAGAAATCCGCTCTTTGTCACTTCTATTTACCCAGCACTGTGAAGTCTACGATGTTTTTTGCTTAGCAAGGGTGCTCCACCTAGTGGTAAAACAATTCAATTTCTTCTGCCAACAGTAGATATTTCGTTTTTCCGGTCAGGGATGGTGGGACTGGACAGAGACCACGAGAACTGTGGTCTTACTTCACCATTTACTGTGCTACAGCTAGCTCAAATTTGGCTTGTGGGAAAGGTGTAGCTAATAAGGGATTGTATTGTTAGTACCTTTTAATTGTTAATAGGAATATTTTGTTATTGTATTTACTCCCATCTTATCTAAGATGTTGATAATTGCCTTGATTCACAGCTATTTCAATTTAAAGGGGTAGCCCATTCACAGAATTATCTAGGGGTGTATCAGCAACATTAAATGAGAAGCACAATGTCCTTCCTATATAACGTGAAGAAGTGAACTAGAAAAAGTATTGTTTTTCACCCAGTGAAAGAAAATTAACTAGCCCTACAGTATACCCGGAGAGATCTTTTAATAATTTTACTATTGGCTGACCTGGTGGATGTGATATAAGTGTCACGTAATGCAGAATGTATTGGTTTATGATTGTTCTACCCCAAAAGACAGGATGCTGACCACTGGTATGACCACGGGCAGACTTTAGCGCTTGTTTAAACACAGTACACTAAACCGATTTATGCATTTATGCAAGCCTATTAAAATGAGTCGTAAGGAATTCCTCTGTGGTCAGTTTCAGTTTTGAAGCGTTTGGTGGTTGTCTGGACTGGATTTAGCCTGATAAGTCTGAACCACAGTGCTCGCAGTTCAGGAAAGGAAGGTGAAGGCAAAATGTCAAATACTGACTACAGAAACACACACACTCTCAGTGACACAGCATAATCTAATTGAAAGCAAGTGGATTATATTATTATGTAATTTCTTGAATACAAATGTTTTATTAAAGTTTCCGAGATTCATTTGCATTCATTTCGTTTGTCCAGCATTTGCATTTTTCTCGCCTATTTTGGTTTGACCCTCTTTTGGAGTATTATCAGTTGACACTAGATGGCAGGCTCGCTTGATTCGTATGAAGTTCAAAGATGCACATTTCTGACGTCAAAATAGATTTCTGTTTCTTTTGATGATGACATTAAAACTGTAGTGATTTATATGCATGAAAGGGCTAGATCATTACACAAATTGACACAAAAACCAATTTCATATTGTGTGTGTGTGCTTCAAAAAGCCTTTTATGAGCAACTCCTGGAATATGATGTATTCATATTTATCCTTACTAAGACCCTGAAACCTTTACATACTTATCTACATATTTAAGAGGTACTCCCACTAGGCATGCTCTTGAACTTGAGAGTTGAGAGTGGCCCTCTGGACCTTTTGATCTTATCTCTCCAGAGAAGTGTTGTTTTGACACTTTAAAATCTTTGTGACAGCCAACATTCCTGTCTCCATCCGTCAAAACAGCAGCATTTAGCATACCTGCAGCTATAACATGAGTATGACTAGAGTAGCGTACAGAACAGCATGTTCAACTAAGAGCAACATTCAAGTTTCACAAATCTCCTGCCCAGTTGTAGCATGACAATGAATGTGTTTGAACATAGATGGAGCTAGGTAGTGGGCACACTAGAAGTCAATTTTTCACCTTCCGTACAAGTGTGAGCACTAAAAAGACCCCCCTAGCTGTAGTTTAAGTAGAGAATCATCCAGTCCTGCGTCTTATATTCTGAGACTTCTGATAATCCCATTGGCTGTGGTTGAGTTGCTTCAGGGAAGGTGACGCCATTAAGGCATTCTGTTCCCACCAAGCAACATATTCCACTCCAGACGCGAAATGACAAGTCGAACAACGCCGGCGCACGCTAAAGAGTGTCCCCTTGTGGCAACATAAGGTATGACACCACCACAGAGGACGTGTTGGGAGGCCGACACTTTAGCATTTGTGCTCAATTCAGAACCTCAAAATATGTGTGAGGGGATTGATCACTGCAATGCAGAATGTCTCTGTCTGAAGCGTGTGTTTGTGTGTGTGCTGGAACAGTACTTTCCTGCAGATCGATTCGGACACACTCTACATACTCACAAAGACAACAATTCAACATACTCCGCAGACAAAGACCATCGTAGCAATCTCTTTTATTTTGGTTTTGAGTGAACAGCTGAATTTCATTTTTTTTTTTGCATTCAAACTGCAGCTAGAGATGATAGGCCACTGGTTTCAAAGAAAAAGGAGAGAAAACATGAAGAGTCAGGTTGTCCAAGTCCAGTGGATGGATAACAGCAGAGACTCCACTGTTGAACTGTTGTTCCGCCTAGTGCCCTCCGGATCTCCTCTGTGTTCCAGCCCCGTATCAGGAGCATGACCTGAGCCTATGGAAGGCATAGGTGGACATGGCTTGTGGTTGTCGGGTATATTTTGGTGTGTGTGTTAGGTCTGTGTGTGGCCCTAGGTCCTGCAGTCAAATCAGGCTTAAAACCATTGGATCAGAACCGTGGGACCAGGATTTGACCTGCAGGGAGACCAGGCAATTTGAAGGGGCTTTGAGTGGCAACAGGAAACATCCAGCACGTGTCCAACCCGGTGGAGAAAGATGGAGACTAGGACCCCGCTGGATGTCTGTTTACAGCAGAGCAAGGCTGCCCAAAGTCGCCTGACCAGAGTACACAGAAAAAGCTATAGCTAGCTTTGCAGTAAAAAAAGAAAAGAAAAAAAGAACAGGACCAAAACAAACAAACAAAACTCAAAACGATAATGAAGATAACAGCTTCTCACCCCTCAGCAGTCCATGCTTTTTCTGCAGTCCTACAAGTAACTCGTGTTAGTGCACATTCCTTCAGCTCCCTCTTTACATACGGAACCAAAAATAAACAAAACACCCGTGGCGTGTCAAAGTTTGTGTGTGTAAGAGCGAGGCATGGCATGGAACGTAGTGCAAACTCATCTCCATGGAGACCAAACCCAGCTGACCAGCGCTGTTCTGGCGTCATAAATTAAAGGTTAAAAAAGAGAGAGAGAGCGAGAGAGAGAGATAGCCGAGTCCCTGCTAGGCCCACACGCTCTCCTCGGAGACAGAGAGAGAGAGAGAGAGAGAGAGAGAGAGAGTGGGTGTGGTCTGGACCGCAAAACCTCTCCCGGCCTTTTTTTCTTTTCTTTCTGTGCCTCCTCTTCCGGCTTTGTCAACAAAGCTTTCCGTTCCTTTCTTTCTTCCCTCCATTTATCTGTCCCCCTCGTTCGTCCGTCTGTCCGTCCGTCAGTCCACCCTATCAGAGCTCAGGCTCACTGCTCTCTCGGGGGTCTCGTCTTCACTCCTCTGCCGGGGTCATAGTTCCACGGTCCAACGTGACGTCCCTGGTCCTCCCATGACCCTCTGAAAGCCGCCCGCAGGGTCAAAGGGGAGGTATTGACCCACGTCGTTCACCCCGGCTCCTAGGTTCGGAAGGCTATCTGACCTTCACAGAGAGAGACGTTCAAAGGAGAGATGATTTAGTTCACCAGCAAAAGTAATGCGAGTGCAAACTGTCCAGTGGATGTGAAAGGTGGAGACGTTACACAGCCACGTGGATGAACTGAAATATTTTTCGTCTGACCGTTAACGTTGTGCTTGTCTATGTCTGTGTGTAACATAGAGTGTTGTGTGTGTGTGTGTGTGTGTGTGTGTGTGTGTGTGTGTGTGTGTCTGTGTGACTCCTGACCTTCTGCAGTTCCTCTCGGAGCCAGGAGGGCAGGGGCTGGCCCAGACGATGGAGCAGCTTGGACAGCTCCACGTTGTGTTCCCTGTAGTACCTGGAGAGGAAGGCCCGCGCCTGGAGGAGGAGCCGGAAGAAGAGGAGGAGGAAGAGCAGGAGAAGCGTAAGCGTAGGAGGTGTAGGAGGACAGGAGAAGGGGGGGGGGGGAGCAGGAGGAGGAGGAAGGCCAGGAAGAGGAGCAGGACGTGGAAGAAGAAAGTAGGAGAAAGTCGAGTGGTAAAAGGGGGGGCAGGGAGAGAAGAGAGGAGAGGATAGGGAGTAGAGAGGAGAGGCATAAATAAAGTGTGTGTCAGTGGGGTCCACCAGCAGAGCTGTGGAAACAGCAGATGTATGATGTTTGACGTGGGAGAAGGGAGAGGGAGATTCTATGAAATGGAGGATGCTTCACATGCATTATCTTCCCCTCCATGAAATCTCCCTCCCTCTAGTCTCTTCTCTTTGTCCCCACTCTCCATCTCTCATTGTCTCTGTGGAAAAGAGGCTGAAATACATTTGAATTACAGACGCCTATGACGCGTGTGTGTGTGACCGTCTGTAAGAACTAGTGTTTTGTGTGTGTGTGTGTGTGTGTGTGTGTGTGTGTGTGTGTGTGTGTGTCGGTGATTCCTTCTTTGCAGGGGGGTCCACTCTCTGTGGAGTCGGTGGCTAAGGCTATGATTTATGGATTAGATTCTCTGGCTCCCTCTGTTCCCCTCTCCCAGCTCCTCCCTCCCTCCACCCTCCTTTCCCTCCTCTCCCCCCCCTTCCGTTTCTCAGGGGTGTCGTGTCAGTATTGAATCCTCATAATTAGGTTGTAACCGCCTAGCTGGATCTGATTGGCTGACAGTTTCCACCCTGCTGCCGGGTCCTATGGGAAATTTAGCCACGACAACAGTGGGGACCGTGGGATGTCACTGGCAGTTTTTCCCACAATGCAACAGTCAGAGTTTTTTTTTTATCAGCCGAGTGCAGTGAAAGTCTTTATCATCTCTCTGTCCCTTTGTGTCTCTGTGTGTACACTAACCAGGAGTCTGTGTGTGTAAACTAGTGTGTGTGTATGTGTATGTGTATGTGTGTGTGTGTGTGTGTGTGTGTGTGTGTGTGTGTGTGTGTGTGTGTGTGTGTGTGTGTGTGTGTGTGTGTGTGTGTGTGTGTGTGTGTGTGTGTGTGTGTGTGTGTGTGTACCTCTGGGTCCATGGGAGGGTACTTCCTCCCTTTGCTCTTGCCTAAACACTTGGTCCTGCTTCCATCCAGCAGCTGGCACCAGAAGCCCTTCTGAGGGTCAAACCTGGGACACACACACACACACACACACACACACACACACACACACACACACACACACACACACACACACAGATATGAACGCAATTAAATATAATGGAGGGAAAATATATTCTATTGATTCAACCTTTCTCCGACCAGACAATGGCGTACAAAAAAAATTTGCGCTGGCGTGCCAATGGAAGTGAACAGAGAGGCACGGGCGTAGACAGAGAAATGCCAAAAGGAAAAAAACATCATGTTTAAATGTCAAATAGGGTTTATCTCCTCCGTCCACTCAGCATGGGGGGGGGGGGGGACAGTAAATAAGTCATCATCCACTTTTCCCGTGGCAGGAGACGGAGGAGGGGGAGGCGAAGGAGGAGGAGGAGGAGGAGGAGGAGGAGGAGGAGGAGAGGAGCGAGGGATTGAACAAATAGGATGAGATGTGGGGGATCTGTCAGGGGGCTGTCACAACCCCAGAGAGAGGCAGATTAAAGTAGCACACACTTTCACTCAAGTCCTTCTGCGGAGTTGCTAGTGCACGTGCAGAGACGCCCTATATGTGCGCGCATATAGACACACACATTTGCGATTATTATTCTTTTATGACCCTTTCTAATTCTCCCTCTCTTTCTCTATACGTGTGTGTGTGTGTGTGTGTGTGTGTGTGTGTGTGTGTGTGTGTGTGTGAGGATTGCGAGAGATAGTTGTTCGGATGAACCTGCATCTCCTACCAACCCAAGCCTAGGCCCGGAACCTACTGTACGAAAACCAACACCATGAAGAGTATGAGGAGGAGGCTGGCTTTGTAACGGGCATCTCCCCCTAGCAGGACCATGAACCACACAGCTATTCTCAGACTCTGTGTGCATCTGTTCTTCACTTGTTCTGTGCATCAGGGGAAAGGTGCCCTTGGCAAGAAGACTCTGGGGACTCCCGTAAGAGAGAGACAGATAGAGACAAAGAGAAGCAGAGGAGAGAGACAGGGGAAGATATGTAGATATAGAGGAAGAAGGAGAGAGAGACGGATAGAGAGACGGAGGGGTAGAGAGGGACTTACGTGAGAGCCTGTGAGTAGTTAAAGTGAGGCGTTACTCCCAGGAACCTCTGGACTTCATCCATCACCGCGGCAGGGTCACTCCGCAACTGCTGCCCGTCTATGATCAACAGCTACACACACGCACACACACGCACGCACGCACGCACACACGCACACTCGCACACACGCGCACACACACACATAAACACACAGTAATTATATCATCAATTACAACAATACTTTAAACTCTAACTCTGCGTGGGGTTTTTAGTGTGTGTGTGTGTGTGTGTGTGTGTGTACCTGGTTAGCCGGGTAGAACGTGAGCCACCTCTCGATGTGCGTGGCGTAGGAGCCGGGCGTGAGACAGCGGTTCTGCAGCGAGCGCAGTTCAGCCGGCGCCCCGCGGCCCGCGCTGATGACATCATAGAAGGTGAAGCGTAGCGCCGCGTGGTCCTCGTGAGCTCGCTGGTGCTGCCGAACCAAAAGGAGAGGTCAGAGTCAGGGCCTCGGAACCACACACACACACACACACACACACACACACACACACACACACACAGCTACGCATACATACTATACAAATATACAAAGAGCATTTAAATATATTAAATATTTATATACAAAGTATACCACTGGCATGCACTCTAAAGCAAATCATCATGTAGCATAGAAAGAGACTCCTCTGACCGGACGCCCAATCCTCTTTTCATGGTGTGCGTGTGTGTACCTGGTACCAGCTGTAGGCCCTGTCTGAGGGGTTGATGAGCAGGGTGATGACTTTGGCTTTGGGCAGCAGGGCGGCAGCGCGCTGGGGGGAGTCCTCCGAGGGGAAGTAGTTGGCGCTCTTCTCAAACAGGAAGTCGGTGGTGACGTTGGACGGCACCGGGAAGAACTCCATGTACCTGTGTGTGTGTGTGTGTGTGCGTGTGTGTGTGTGTGGGTGGGGGGGGGGGGGGTAAACAAGGAAAAGGCAGGTCCACGTTGGCAAAGCAACAGAAACACCCAGTAGTAGCAGTAGTTGTTGTGGTAGTTGGATTAGCTGTTGATGCTGGAATTGTGACAGTTGTTGAATTAACAGTTTGGGTAGTAGTTGGATTAGCAATAGAAACTGCAGTTGTGGCTGTTGGTGAGTTATCGGTTTGAGAAGTAGTTGGATTAGCTGTAGATGCTGCAGTTGTGACTATTGTCGTATTATTAGATGTGACAGTTGATGAAGCAGTAGTTGTTGTGGTAGTTGGATTAGCTGTTGACACTGTATTCTCCACAGTTGTTGAAATAACAGTTTGGGCAGCAGTAGCGTTAGATGTAGATTCTGCAGTTATGACTGTTGTCGGATTAGTTGTGGCATTTGTTGGATTAGATGTAGATGCAACAGTTGTGTCAATCGATGATGCAGTAGTTGTTGGGATGGATGGATTAGCTGTTGATTCTGCAATTGTGACAGTTGTCGGAGCAGTTGTTACTGCTGTTGAAGCATCAGTTGTTGAATCAATAGGATTAGATGAGGATACGGCAGCTGTGCCAGTTGTTGAATCATTTGGCATAGTAGATTGAGTGTTTACTAAACCTTTAAAAAATCATAAGAGAAAAAAAATGTTTAACATAATTTGCATTTTGTTGTCAAGGAAGGTATTGCATCTCCTTTTATCTTGCAGCAAACCTTACAGTTTTTTCTTAGAATAAATAAGTTTTGGAATAGATTTTGTAGCATCAATGCTATGTTTCCCAATTAGATATTTTCTAATCAGGAAAGAAACTACTGCAACATTCATACACATGCTGTAGGCCAGCAATCACGCACCTGCTAGCAGGACAAGTATTATTAGCGGTGCCATTCTTCTTTGCTCTTTTTCTAAAGGGGAAAATACATTGAAATTCTGATTATGAAGTTAGAACATTTTGGGGACAGAACAGAATATGAAATTTAATCGTATGTTTTCAATTTAACATACAATCAAATAAACTATGTGAAAATACATTACACAAGGAGAAAAAAGTCTGCAACTCCCAATTCTGCTCCACCAGTAGTGTTTATTAATGCAAATACAAAAATATGTTTTCTTTTTTTATATGTGTTAAGAAATAATTCTAGTGGAGCAGAATTTGAGTTGCAGACTTTTTTCTCCTTGACAATCTATTTTCTGTCCTGCACCAAAACTTATCAGATGTGCGTATTTTCTTTCGCTTAAAAATACATTACACAAACACACCTCATAAAGACATATTTATTATGGCGAAAAGTAAACGTGAATGTTGAGAGGTAAATGTTCAAATTTCTTCAAATCCTTTGAACTTCCCCAAAGGTCTAACTCACATGCCACTGCACCAAGTAAAGCTGTCAGCGTTATGACAAACCAATGTTAATAGTTAGCAAATATGTGTAACTTCCAAATAGGGCTGTCAAAGTTAACACAATTTTAATGCGTGAGTGGAAATTTGTTTTAACAGAAACAATTTTTGTATGCAATTTTTGCAGTCGTAAATCTAACAGCAACCAGCACGCAATGGATAAATAAACATTTATTTTTCAATGGCATGTTCTGCCCCAATGCCCTGCCAGATGGGTCTGTTGACAAGACCAAAGTTTCTTGAGTACATCTAGATTTAATTACCATTTTCTAGCCATGCAAGCATTTAAGAGTGGATGTGTCCAGAATAACTCACGTTTCCCTAATTTGTATAGCCCTATATAGGCGCATAAACACATGTTGACAGCTAAAATTACACGTTATAATTATAATATAAATAATAAAAAATTCAGCAGTGCCTTGTGGTATAGTTCCTCTTATGACTCTTATATAATTTGAATTAAATGCCTATCCAAGGCATACCCAAAGTGAATTGAGTGCTGTTCTTGAACCATTTTGAGTATATGCATGGTGTTGGTTTGTTTTGAAACTCAACACTTTGAATTCCCCCCCCCCCCTTGCAGTCAGAAGCAATGTATATGCTACTGGCATTGAGAGATAGAAACTAGAACACACTGAAATAGAAAGATTTGTAATTCCGCCTGAATTTTTCTTGCAAACAGAGGCCTGAAGATGACCATACTAGGCCCTATGGGCTGGAAAACACCATGGGACCACAGCATGAAGCCTTACCTAGTCCAGCTTCATATGATGATAAGAATATCACACAAAATTGATTTCTCCAACAAGTTATTCTAAGGGTCCCTTCGTGCGTTTTTGATAAAAGGACACTTGGACACTTTGGAGACTCCAAATGGCCTTTTTTACAAAACTCACATACTTAGCTACAACTTAAGAATTTTGTTACTTTTCTCAATCCTGGTCTTGGGGACACCTTGTCCTGTATGTTTTAGATGTTTTCCTGCTCTCAATTAGGCATGTTCATTTGTACATATAAAATATCTAATATATATATATATATATATATATATATATATATATATATATATATATATATATATATATATATATATATATATATATATATATATATATATATATATATATATATAAAAGAGTCAAAACAAGTGCTATGGTGCAAAACTAGTTTATATAAAAACAAAGCAACCAGCAAACTATTTACATGTCCAAACTATTTACATAAAATATCACAGCAAACTATTTACTTATTGAAAATGTAGAGTAGTCTTTTTACATATTATTGGCAACATGCCAGTCATTGTAGCAGTCTCTATTTGGCACAAAACACAAAGCCACAGTACATGAGGCACACTGAGGTGTGGCCGTTTGTTGACTGAGAGAGAAGCCCCCGGTTCCCAATCTTCATCAGAATCTGATGTTTGCCTATAATGCATAAACAAATAAATAAATGTTAATCCTTTACAAAAGTTGACAAAACTTTACCATTTCTTTATCAGTAAGTCACAAACAAGAACCACACTGAAACAAAGAGAAGCCACCCATCTCTCTCCTGACATGCAAAACACCATAGCAGTGTAACAGCACACACAAACCTCCCATCCCCCCAAAAATGCTAAACACACACACTGAAACAAAGGGAAGGTCACACCTACTGATGTACCTCCTAAGAGATGCAAAATAGGTACACAGTAAAACAAAGGACCCCGGGGAAACACAGAGAAATAGACTTGTGCTTGCTTGTGTGCGCCTTTCTACAAAATGTGCATTCATAATTCAAACTAAAGCGTATTTCTGTCCAAATATGCAGTAATATATCATAACACGTAATGTATATCAATAATAAAATACTAACTAACTTGTCAAGAATAATGTCATCTCCGTCAAAATAGGTAGACAGTTTATCAAAGGACCCCGACACACACCCACATCTCTTCCACCCACGTGAAATACAGAGATAGACTTGCGCTTGCTTGTGTGCGCCTTTCTACAAAATGCGTATTCACAATTCAAACTAAAGCGTATTTCTGTCCAAATATGCAGTAATATATCATAACACATAATGTATACCAATAATAAAATACTAACTTGTCGAGAGTTACGTCCTCTCCGTCAACAAACATTTCTTGCGACTCCGACTCCATCTCTGAAATGTCGCTTTCTTTATCAGTGACTTCATCGGCCGAATTGTCACTATCACGCCTCAATATCTCGTCGATAGCCGTGTAATTTCTTTTTATATTCCGTTTCGCCATGATTTTCTTTGTGAATTGATTATTTTTGGATAGTTTGCAGAGTCTCAAAGACGAGTCAAAAGAGCGCTCCTTACTGTACTACTATTGCGTAATAGCGCCTGAGAAATGACCTGAAGAGCGATCTGTGTGTTGCGCGCGACTATTGTGGGGTCGAGAACAAAGACCCTCCCTGAATGTTTGGTATCGTTTTTTTCAGAATTTCAGGGGCTACAAGTTACGCCAATCATCCATTTGATTATTTGCGAGTGGCTGCAGCCTGTTCATGAAATTTGTAGGCAGTCCCTTCTCCACATAGAGGGGTGTGACAGGATGTTGCAGGGTCATAAAAAATACTGGATGATCGTATTGGGTTTCGATGTCAATTGAAAGGTTAAAGGTTCGACCACCATTTTATAACAAGAGATCGAGATGTTCAAATGTTAGCTGGGGTTTTGACGTCGAAATCCATGGAAAATTAGTAGCACATGCTGGCTACTGCTAAACGGTATTTGAGTAGCCCGTGGCTATGTTGGAGAGTAAAAATTTGTTTTGGACCAAATCTTTTACTGAATTGGACTGCCTGGACCCTTGTCGACGTAAGAAAATCTTTTTTGTGGAATATTATTGATCGGTGGATTACTTATGATGCTTCAAACGTGAGTTGACTACATATTTTGTAAGTTTGTTTACTGGGTGGTGGTCTGACATAGGCCTTGATTGTAGCGTCTGTGGTGCTCGTATCGTGAAACGGTTTTTAGCGACCGAATCACAGGAATCTCATCTTTCAAACAGTATCTGGCATGAGTACATACGTTAACCTATGAGTTTTGTATTTAGTCAGACATCCCCACCGGCCGATTTTAAAGAGGAACATTGTAGTGGTCATCTTCATATAGCAGGGTATAGTGGCCAATATTCAAATGAAAAGTAAAACTCGAAATTATGAAGTAATAGTGGGATTATATTTAAATAGAATTTTCATGTTGGTGTATGGCCAATGTATACCAAATTGAAAATGAAAAAGCAATGTCCATTTGACTTACTGCATAGTTTTACATGTCCTGTACGCAATAACCTTGCCACATTGAAAATTTTTAAAGTAAATGTTCAAATGACACTCATGATATTAAATCGCAAGGGATGGAAAGGTTTTAGCTTTAGAATTGTGCCGGTTTAGTGCCATGCTGGCAAATAAATATCTGTACCACAATGTGTTTTACCTAGCTTTTTGTTACAAATAATGCAATTACAATCAGGAAATGAAATTTAAAAGATTGATTGGTCATTTGAGCATTTACTTTATACAATTTTCATTTTGGCAAGGTTATTGCGTACAGGACAAGTGAAACTATAAGTCAAATGGACATTGCTTTTTCATTTTCAATTTGGTATACATTGGCCATACACCAACATGAAAATTCTATTTAAATATAATCCCACTATTATTTCATAATTTCGAGTTTTACTTTTCATTTGAATATTGGCCACTATACCCTGCTATATGAAGATGACCACTACAATGTTCCTCTTTAAAATCTGCCGGCCCGCCCACGGGCCGGTGGGGATGTCTGACTAAATACAAAACTCATAGGTTAACGTATGTACTCATGCCAGATACTGTTTGAAAGATGAGATTCCTGTGATTCGGTCGCTTAAAACTGTTTCACGATACGAGCACCACAGACGCTACAACTGCGTCTATGTCAGACCACCACCCAGTAAACAAACTTACAAAATATGTAGTCAACTCACGTTTGAAGCATCATATAAGTAATCCACCGATCAATAATATTCCACAAAAAAGATTTTCTTACGTCGACAAGGGTCCAGGCAGTCCAATTCAGTGCAAAAGATTTGGTCCAAAACAAATTTTACTTCAACATAGCCACGGGCTACTCAAATACCGTTTAGCAGTAGCCAGCATGTGCTACTAATTTTCCATGGATTTCGACGTGTCAAAACCCCAGCTAACATTTGAACATTTTCGATCTCTTGTTATAAAATGGTGGTCGAACCTTTAACCTTTCGATTGACATCGAAACCCAATACGATCATCCAGTACTTTTAGTGACCCTGCAACATCCTGTCAGCACCCTCTATGTGGAGAAGGGACTGCCTACAAATTTCATGAACAGGCTGCAGCCACTCGCAAATAATCAAATGGATGATCGGCGTAACTTGTAGCCACTGAAATTCTGAAAAAAACGATACCAAACATTCAGGGAGGGTCTTTGTTCTCGACCCCACAATAGTCGCGCGCAACACACAGATCGCTCTTCAGGTCATTTCTCAGGCGCTATTACGCAATAGTAGTACAGTAAGGAGCGCTCTTTTGACTCGTCTTTGAGACTCTGTGAATTGATTATTTTTGGATAGTTTGCAAAGAAAATCATGGCGAAACGGAATATAAAAAGAAATTACACGGCACTTCAAGCTATCGACGAGATATTGAGGCGTGATAGTGACAATTCGGCCGATGAAGTCACTGATAAAGAAAGCGACATTTCAGAGATGGAGTCGGAGTCGCAAGAAATGTTTGTTGACGGAGAGGACGTAACTCTCGACAAGTTAGTATTTTATTATTGGTATACATTATGTGTTATGATATATTACTGCATATTTGGACAGAAATACGCTTTAGTTTGAATTGTGAATACGCATTTTGTAGAAAGGCGCACACAAGCAAGCGCAAGTCTATCTCTCTGTATTTCACGTGGGTGGAAGAGATGTGGGTGTGTGGCGGGGTCCTTTGATAAACTGTCTACCT
>JAPMUY010000787.1:0-102500 GCA_026901105.3 Galaxias olidus
CTGCAACTTGATTTACTGAGAGCTAATGACTCGCAACATAGACGTAATCTCCTGCCAAAAAACGTTCCACCCCTCTGTGTCTTTTTCGTTAAGCCTACAAAATCCATTACTCACCTTTCGCCATCTCTAAGAAGTTAGTGGGCTCATCCGCTGGGTACTTATGTTCACTGAGAGAGGCTTCTTTGATGAAGCTAGCCCTCTCTAGGCTGCACCGGCCTGGGCCTTTGTCCCCCGGCACAGGCAGAAAGCGGGGCAGGAACCAAAAGGGAAGGGCTGACAACAGAGTGATAGCCCCTGCTATGAGGTAGCCCAGCCACCATGCTCCAACCCAGCGAGCGTCTTCAGGGGTGATGGTGATACTCTCTGAACAGAAAGGTAATAATAGACTGATTATTGACCGTGTCGACATCATCCTGCACATGGCTTTGTTACGTAAATTCTTTTTTCCTTACAATGGAATTAGGATTCGTAACAATGCTATTGAAAGCCTCATTGTGTGAATAATAATGCAATTATATAAACAAATTCAATAACTTGTTACTATTGAATTAAAAATAAGTGAGAACAAACAATAGTACATAGCAAACAAAATTACAACACAAAAACGCAAAAATTGCTTTCGGAGATTTAGGAGAAGCCACAGAGTCAACCGGTGTGAGCCTTTCTGGAAGTTTGTTCTAAAGTTTAGGGGCATTCGCGGCAAAGTTTCTGTTCTGCCCCTTAATCTTAATCTAGATCTTGGGACACTAAGGCTGTGCTGTTGTTTGTACATTGAGACAAGTTCACAAGTGCAGGCTACAAACCTAGTCTTGTTTTAAAAGTAATTACTAAAATTTTAAATCTATCTATTTTAAATTGAACATGTATCATGTCTGGTAATATGTTGGTTGTGGGATGCAATTACAAGCACAGTTATAAAGGCAGTAAACATTCAAATAGTCATTATAGCACTGTAGTCGGGTTCATTTCAAGACTACACCCTCAATAAGTGTAAAACAAATATCAAAACTCTCTTCTGTCAGCTGGTTTGCATTAGTTTTTAGCCAGGGAGATGTTTCCGCACTCAGATAAACCCTGCCACGTGGATACATGAATTTGGAGCAAACTGGGGATGAACAACCTGGACACTGGACGGAAAAGCCGTCAGAGTCTATAGTTACCTGAACCTGACAAGTTGGTACATTTGGACTAGTTCCTGGTTGATGTGGCAGCTTACCCATGTTCACAAATCCAATGTCCACGTAGATCTTGGCACAAAGGGACCCAAGCAGGTATCCAAACACAGGACCAATTACTGATATGGTCTGAACGCATCCTGGAGTACAATGCGCACACACACACACACACACACACACACACACACACACACACACACACACACACACACACACACACACACACACACACACACACACAAAAACAGATAAATTGATTTAGACGAGCATGCACTGCCTGCGCATGCAAGACAGAGGATTCGTCTATACAGTGAAAGGACAAATAGATAGCATCCAGCTTCCAGATAGCATCAAGTACCATCATATGACACTGAATTCCAGACCAGCGCTACTATTTCCCTCCTCTTGTTTTAGTAGTTCAACAGAGGTGCTGGCTTTTTCGCAAACTTTTATTTAAACTTTTAACATGTATGTAATACCTAGGGTTAATCTCACCAACATATAGTGCAGCATTTTCCTCTCTAGCAAAATCATCAATGTACGATATTCCTAGGGGTTGCACAGGTGTTTCTCCGATGCCTCTCAGAATATTTCCGAGAAGGACATAGATCCACATGGACACGTTGGATTCTCTGTCACACCCTATGGGAGATGGAGGACAGGATAATTCAAGTACATGGCAACTAGACCATAAGTGTTCATACATATAGTATGTCAGATCACATTATGTAAATACGTGTCAATATACATTAACAAATCCCAGATATAGAATATTGAAACATGTGATATGGGAATGAGTTTTAACACATCCATACCTGTTCCTGGTACATCAGGAAGCTCTTCACCTGGTGACAGACTAACAGAGGAGCTCACTGGACATGGAGTGAGGTTACTGGTGGAGTTGAATGACAATCGTACTGATGTTTCATATTTATAACTGCAGAAGGAAAAAAACAGTGCCACAAAACGAGGGGAGAGAACACTATGAACCCGCTCAATACTTTAGCTGGTAGATTAGATGGTTAGATGGTCTAGATGGGGAATTTCTTCGCTCAATAAGATTGTGCAGTACTATTTGTAAAAAAAAATGTAACTCACACTCATAAGGCAAAGGCTGACGTGACATATTAACTTTCATGGTTTATTATCACATATTTACATACGTATATGTCATTTCTGTTTTTAAAACACTAAATCCAGATTAAAATTTTTTAAATTGTAAATATGGCCTCTCTTTAAAACTTTAACATCAGTACTTAAAATTAAAAAGGAAGTAGTATACTTTATGTAAAATTGTTCTTTTTTGATGTACCCATAATGTTGCACCATTGCACATATTTGAAAATGATGAATAGTAAAACAAAGGGAGCAGTTTGAAATGTCCAAGTCTGTTTGACTCTAAAATTATTCTCATTTATCAAACTTTAGTGGAAGACTGAGGAAATACATTTTTTAAGAACAGGATGAGCCTCAACCTTCAAACTGCATTTACAAAAGCAGGGCTAAAACATTTAAATTTTAACATGGTTTAAGTAGAATTGTGTGCATCTGGACCAAGTACTATATTTGATCAGTTAGGAAAAGAAGCAAGCACACATTGAAAGTGACAGCATTGCTTGAATGTTTTTTGTGGTTTTGTGGAACTTTACATGTCGAATCAGTTCAACCCGCTCTATTTACTGCCTCTCTGGCTGCCTGTGGTTGGCTCACACTGCTGAGATCAATTGATTGAAAGTAGTTCCTGTATTTAAACAAGTCAGTCACTGATGTTTTGGAGCATTATAATACAGGTTCATAAATTGTGCAATTGTTATCTGGAGTGTTGGAGGACACACTTTGGATGGAAGGTTTGTCATTGTAATCTGAGCAAATAGTAGGAGCTGGATTGCAACTTCTCTCTTTGTCTGTGCTGTCAGTGCTGTTAACGTGCTTGGGTGGATTTGTTTTATCACTTGGGAGTCTAATGTGTTTTATTTTTGTTTCATCCTATGTTTCTTTTGTTTTGTTTCTTACTTTTTTTCTTCGTTCTTCACTCATACTTTGGGAACTAGGATCACTGACTACAACATGAACATGTGTCTTGCATTATCTTTTATAAAATAAATGATCGTTTACAGTATGTCTGTCTATTATTGTGAATCAAATTACATTGGCTTTACAACACATGGAAATCATTTTCTGTTGATCCATTTCTGAAGTAAAACAATACATGTTGCCCTCCCCCTCACCTTCCAATGAGGAAATGTGGCAGGGCAATGATGAAGGTTCCAACTGACATGATCACACAACCCACAGCAATGATCTTGGGTCGATGGAGTTTTGCACCAAAATAGCTGACAAAGGCTATCACCAACAGATTTCCTTCGAATAAAAACATAGAAAGGGACATCAATGAGAATTCTCACAAGTAAAAAATAAACTAGAATTGAATTGGTCTCCTTTCAATTTAATTACCAAACAATATTTTTTTCCAAAACGCTTGTATTTAAATGGCCTTATACTTGGGAAAAACGTTTCATGACAGAAGTTCATGACAGTCAGCAAGACCAAGCTGAACAGAGCTATTATTTCCTGAAAGAAATGTATCCCATCGTTGATTAAATGGACTAGGTATGACTAATGGATAGGCACTAATTGACTTATGCAACTAAGCAAACATTTCCTATCAACTGAGTTCTGGTCACCCAGCCATAATGCATCTGTGTTTACACAAAAGGTCAGCCTATCAGGATGGCTGTCCTTTAAGAGCCTTCCTCTATAAGGGTTTAGTGAAGGCCATGATGAGTTGACCAGAATGAGCCCAACACAGCTGTCTAGCTGGAGTCCAGCCTAAAGTCTAAACCTTGGCCATCGCTCCAGCTCTCTGTGTCACCACAACAACGTTGCTATGGAAACAGCTGGTTGCCTAGGCCACGTTAGACTCGCTTATGTATAATGGAAGGGACCAAAGTCCTTTGATCTCCTCATCTAGGTACAGTAAGTAAAGCTATTGTTCAACATGCGCTTCGCTACATGTATGAGCTTGCTCTTTTTCATTGACGATTGACTACAAAAATCATGTTTATTGTCTAGTTTCATCAGATCTTAAACTGTAACAAATAGTTTTTGTTGTACGTTTACAAGTACTACAACATGACATCTGCTGCTACCAGAGCAGCTGTGAATGTCTTACCTATTTCAAAGCTCCCGTCGATAACACCTATGAGGTAACTGGGGATGTCAAAGCGCCGCTCCAGCTGAGTTATTGTGCTCTTCATGTAGCTCCCAGAAACAGCCTTGGCAAAGTAGGCGAAAGAGAGGGCCACTAAGAACATCTGGAAAGACAGTACATAATAATTATAAAGGGGGTGGTTTTCTAGCACTTCAGACATAATTAAATATATGATTGGTGAAAGAGAATCTGCTTTGATTTTGCTGTTGATGCTGTAGGTTTATCAATATATTCGTTTTTACATTGTATATTCACAGCACACAATCCTTGCTTTAAACCCACAGGCTGTCGATGCGGCATGTATCATTGTATCTGGCCTATGGCCTGATTAGATAAAAGATAACACCTTAGGAAGCGTATTATTGAAACTATGCTGCAGAGTTATTATAGCAAATTAATTGGCAGAAAAACAGATTAATTAAGCCCTTCAAGGACGTGAAACAAGCAAAAGATCCCTGTCCATCTGTTTAGAACGGAGTTGACCTAATGAACGTTTTGGAAAACGACATGCAGCAGACACAAAAAAAAACAAGTGAATATAAGCACTTGTGAGCCACACTTTGTATTTTATACCCATTGGTAGCAGTTATCTCGAGTCCCCTCATTAACCAATCTCAGCTGATATTGCATTCTCTGTTGAATTATTTAGCCCCGTTGCTGGAGAAGTGGTGGGGGAAGGGGGAGGGGGGGGGGGTGAAGGAAACACAAATGGAAGAAAGGAAGACAGAGACAGTTAGAGGAGCAGAATGACACAAGCACAGTGGTCATCACAATGCATTATGCAGCACAACAGAAGAATGTTTCCGTTGGACAGGACATTGGATGAACGACTGGGTGGAGGACGTCTCAATCATACAGATTGAACAGAATAGTTCTATCTCCATGGTCTCAGTACTGGAGCGTTAGGGTACTCAAGGTTACAGTTAGATTATGTGGAGAGGTGTAGGCAAACATTCTCCTTGCAAACGATCGTCTGCCGTTACCCAAACCGTGGACAATCTGCCTTGTACGACTAAGAATATCTTTCTGCACTGGCACTGGGTCGACGAACGCCGAAGCAGCCATTTAATTATATGTGCATGGTGAAATATGATTCAGAGGCTTGATATAACATTATAAATGTGTGGCTGCCACAATGCCCTTCCAAGAGAAGCAGGCCACCTTTTAATTGGAAGGGAAATTCTCATTAGCAGCATGTGCAACTGTCTGCCACCCCCAGCTTGTTGCTAGGAAGTGCCAACCCTTGGGCTGGAGCTCCCCAGGGTTTGAGGGCATGCTGCTTTAATCAGTGTGTCTCCACAGTAATACAGACCCTTAGCAGAACTCTGCTAGATGAACAGAGGTCTGTTTGGCAGTGGGACGCCAACACGGGGCCATGCGCCTGGTCTCTCCAGCTCTGTCACTATGATTGGCGGCGAACATCTGTCTACTTTACGTGAGAATGCATGAGCACAAAAACAACACGACGAGACCACAAAACTGTGCTGTGCCACTTATCGTCCCTCCATGCCCCCCTCCCCTTCTGCTTTCCTCGATCAGTGAGTTTCCTCCTGTAAGTCCCCGAGGGCAGAGCCGGGCCACGTTAAAGAATCAAGCCTTTGTGTCGTCGACAGGGCCATCTTCTGTAATGTTTCTGTCTGGGTCTATTCAACAGGTCACGGGGCCTCCATGCTGCCTCAGGAGCCAGGCCTAACACGAGACAGGGCCAACACGTTCATGCAAGAATGCTAGACCTGGGTCATGTTCTATTAAAGATGCAGTCCATTGCTAAAATGAAGAAAAAAAAACTGTTGCATGTTGTATTTTTAATCCAGAGGCACATGGGATTTTGGAATTTAAAAGGCTGCTGTACAAATATTATCAATAAAACCACAAAGCACAAGAGCGTGATGGAGAGAGAGTGAGATCAGTAAACATACGGACACGTTTGGCTTGTGACAGGTAAACTAAACATCGGAATCTGTAAAGCTAATAGTTTGACACATCTAATGCAGCAGTTGAAATCAGCAGCTCTTTCCTTGGGCTCATGCTTGAAGTGAGCAGCGCCTTTCCATCACAGTACAATTGGAAGGTCAACCCATCCAGGGCAGCCAAAGCAGACATTGGATGGGAATGCCAAAGCCTAAGGCTGTACGTTAGCAAGCCAGCTATACATATGGCCCTCAGGGCCTAGGACAGTTCCAGTTTTCTTATGTGGCTGGCTGGAAACACCAGCTGGCCAACATATGCTTACAGATGTCTTCAATATTGACACAGACACTTGTATACTGTCTCTCTGCTCGCTCTCTGAGACTGAAAATGTGGAGAACAAAGTTAAAACAACTAAAATGTGCTTTCAATTGACTGTACTATGCTGTTCTTGGAGAACTGATCATGTTTGAAGGAATAATTTTTGTTGAAAAGGGAATACATACATTCAAGGAAATAGTAGGTGCCTGTTTTCAAACTGGTGAAGATTTAGCTATGCTTGCACTTTCTGAATCGATGTAAACATGGTGCTGTGGTCAGGCTTAGAATATCACAGGCTTACTTACTTAAAGTTGGGCAATAACATAAAAATGTGCAGGATCTTTTGTTATGTAATACTGCTTGCATACAGCACATTGATTAAACTCAACTCACAACATACATTCAATGCTGTACTTTTTGCTTTGACCGATTCTTGATAATCAGCGGGATCGAAGCAAACAGGAAAACCACACCGATTAGTCAGAAGGTGCAGTGGGAAATACATGGCACAGTTCAAGTGTTACAACAAATCGACACACAAACATACATAGAACACTAATCAGATTTTGATGGACATATCTATGTCTCAAAGGCAAAGTTAACAGTTTCATTTCACCACCACGGTGTGTTTTATCAGTGCTTAGACTACAGTTGGCCTCTCTGTGGCACTTTAGTCATGAGCATGAGTTATTTATAATATGGCTGACGGTATTATCATAACACTGGGTGGGTTTTCTTCTATCAATGGTGACATAGCTCACTGACCTCCTGATCTGTAAGCTGTTGGTGGAGATGAAAATAGAAGCCCATTGTAAGATTTGTAATAGGATTAAGAGGTAAAAACAAACAGGCCCAAGCCCTGTGCTGTGTCAGGCCTAGCGGAGCCAACCATCCAGTCTGCAAAAATACTTTCTAGTTCTGCTGCTGTAACAAACAGTCTTATTGTAAGCCTCTTTGAAACCATTGTCTAACATCTCTTTAATCCTTTATAGAAAAACACAAGCACCCTCTGATCACCGCAAACTGCCGTAATGTTTTTGTCGGCTACCGGACATTCCCAGCGAATCAAGGCACACAGGGGTGGAGAAAGATCTTGAAAAGAGCTGCGTGATTCAATTTCCCATGTTGCTGAGGTCGTAGAGGAAAAACCTCACATGCTAATTTCACTATGGCAACTAGGGAGTTCACAGGGATTGACTGACATACATTATCCATGCAGCCGATGCATATTAAGTGGAAAGGCACCAACTGGAGAGCCCTAGTTTCCAGGGCGTCTTCTGGATGACTGTCACAGGTAAACAATGTATAAGAATCAGTCCCCTGCTAAACAAGCAACTGGTCACTGAGTCTGTAGATTTTTAAACTAGGGTAATTTAGTTAAAAGGGATAGGATCATTAATTCATCAGTCCTCATAATTGATAGCCTGATTTCAATCTAGCCAACCCAGTTCTAGGCAAATCCCAGAGCTAACAGCAGGGCCTAGTCAAATTAAAGATACAGTTCTTGATTTCTAATCATCTGTTAATGCAATCTATTGTAGAACGTGCTTTTTGAACCAAGGCATTAATCATTATAAGTTCAACGACCCTTTAGCTGAATATAGCTTCCTGGAGGTCACTGTTCTAACCTCTAGGCTGGATATAGTGTTCCAACTTTGAAGCTGCATTCTTCTAACTTCACTACACCTGTTGCAGCCTGGAAAAAGCAAGGCTTGCATTCTATGGATGTAGCTATAAGACAGCAGACTTTAATTTTACACATCATTCTCCTTTGGGCAGCGTCTTACACGTTGTGTGAGTATGATCCTTTTGCAAACGCACTTTGTCCTTTGCAGAAGTACTATCTTGGTAAAATACTTGTATCAAACTTTATTATCTGGTTAACTTGTGTTTACAAGTTTGTTGTACAACAATATAGTATTTGATCTCAACCATTTCTGTGTCTGTGTCTTATTGAGTTCTATTTTACTTATGTTCGTGAGTGTGTAAAGATTGCATCCACAACACATCATTTTAAGGACTTAATGTTCAAGATAGAGAACACAATCAAATCAGGGTTACCCAGTATGAGGTGGACTTTGAGGGGCTTCTCTTTGAACTGGACATTCTTAAAGTTGAGGTAGCGCTAGTTACAAGCAGCATTCAAATTAGGCAAGTTGCCCAAATACAGTTACCACGAATAAATTGATGAAAAATATGTATTTTGATCTTCAAAACACTGGCTCTCTACACAATTATTTGTTTCTCATTGAAGAGAGGTGCTACAATACAACTGACATTTTAAACAGATAACGTGGGTTATTGTGCTTCACTAGAAGCGTACACACACCCTCACACAAACACACACGCAAACACAAACATGATCAAAGGAATCTATTAGACAGGTAAAATGGAAATGGTAATCCTTTATATGTCAATTGAGTCTGAAACTAATATCCACTTCACATCCAAAAAAGCATGTCCGGTATTGTATTCCAACCATAACAAGTCCAATTGAACAACTTAAACATAAGTACAGAAATCTGAATGAAAAGACCTGCTCTTACAATTTGCACATCTAAATATGCAGTCTTGGTGACAGATATGTAAAGGACAAATCCAAGTTGTAAGTAAGGAGACTACTCTTATCTTGAAAGTGAAGTGTTATGTAGCATATGTATATGTTAACAGTTTTTGCTCAATGTACAAGAGTATGTGCATACTCCTACCTTGAGACTGGAGCAGGCAGAAGAGCGGGCTACTGTTTTATTGGGCCCTCCGTTCACTTTCTTGTCCCCCTCCTTGGCCGACGCTTGCATAGTGAAGAGAGCGTTCTGCTTTTCCCTGGGTAATGGCTCCCTATTGCAATTTCTTGGCATTGATGCCTAATACCCTACAAACAGATGATTCAAGCATATAACACACTGCTCTTCCCATCCCCAAAATGTAACTGCATTTACAGTATCGCGTTCAACATACAAAGACAGTGCATATATTTTGTATGCAATACAAAAGACAGAACATATCTCAAAATCTAACCAAACCGGAATCAATACAGCTTATAACATATTAATATCAGATCATGGCTCAGATAAGAATTAGTTGAGCATGATGTTAAGCATAAAATAAAATAATGTCAGACATTGGGATCTATTCAATACATGATAATTCATATAATGGCTATATTGAATTCTGCCTCTATAGGCTACCAACTACCTCTGTGAGTCAAAAGTATTCAAACCACTAACATTTGGTTAATATTTGTTTAGTCAAAACCAGATATAAAACTGTATTGTTTTGGAGGATTTTTGTTGTTACTAATTTGTTTGTAAATAATAAACAGAACAGTCTCATTGTTTGGATAAAGTCATCTCAATGTTTCCTGGAGATGTTCTCACTATTCCAGTTCAGCAACTCTCCGTCTTTCAAGCATTTATTAGTATGAATATAAAGTATTCAATAAACAGTTTTGGCATGGTTGGGTCTGCTACATATTAAGCTCCCTGCTATACATATCCAGCACAACATCCTGAGGCAGGGAGCGCACATACATCGTTCCCCCTTCTGAAACATTAGCACAATAGATTAGAAGAAACAAGTTAACAGAACATATTGAAAATGAGTAGCAGACCCATGCAGCAGTTGGGGTGGAGGTGGGACTAATTCTCATTACCTCAGCCGATAGCACAGACTTTGTGAATACCTGTTGCTTACACAGATCGCTCCTTCCTTAACCTGGAAAGATTGGATACGGCTTAAGAGTTTGATTGAGTGTGCAGGATTTAGTGCAGTTCTTTACAAGCTGTCTGTCTGAACACTGCTGACACACCATGTCTCATGTAAGGGAAATTTTGGCATCTTCACGGATGTTCAAGCCTAAGCTGTTGTTCCCTTGTGAGGGAAGGGTCAGAGTGAAGACCAGGTAATGAAAGAGACTATATGTGCCTTTTGGAAACACTGAAGGCTAAATTTTTGTGTCTTAGACATAACATAAAATGAAGTCTATGTGTCCTATGTACGTGTCTTTATTAATGCTGATTATGTCCACTCCCCTCCACCTTGACCAATGGGATGATTGTTTATCCTAGACCAATATACTCGTTTCAACCTTGTCAACTAATCAGAACTTGCTATGTCGTTAGACTGATCTGACTGTGGTAATTTCTCTGTGTACAGACTCTGACTCAGACTCTGTAGTCATCAATAAAATAGTACTTGATCTTTTCATGGTTTCTCCCTCTCAATAATTGGTTATTTCCTGTCATAGATTGAAATTATTCATTACACTCTTAACAGCGTCTTCTGCCTTTAGGAATTTTTCATCCACTAGCAATTTCGCTTAATGCTAACAGTTTGGAAGTTACGCAATTGCTTTTTTTTATGAAGCTATGTTTACCAGGAATGTTTCCTGCTAAAATGTAAGAATATTTTTCCAGGGAGAAAAACTGATACAATCCTGATTAAACCGATTTAAATTTATTTAACAAAAAAAAAAAAAAATTCATCACAGTGGAGCCAAACCTGTATATAATGAATAAACAACGTATTCTGGGGGAATTCAATTGCCATAGGTTATGGTAAATATGGAATTATTTTGTATTACAAATAATACGATTCACTCTCCAAGTTTAGAAAATATTTACTTTGTTGTGCTCAATAAAGATTTGGAAATATTACAATATCAGCAACATGAAACACTTCAAAGAATAGTTTTATAATGAAAACATTTCTTGTCCAAAAAGTTATTTTATGTTTCATGGCTTCAGACAATCACTTTTTTAAAGATATTAGCAATTCTTAGCGCAGTGATTTCACTTCATACATGGCATACACTGAGATAAAGGGTTTTTTCATTGTGCTGAATACTTCTCGTGGAATTCAAAAGGTCTAAGAGTTACTAAGGCAACAGATGAATGGAATTCAAATATGAATGGGAAGGTGTTTTTAATCTTTTTTCTCCCCTCCTTTCCCATTTCCTTCCTTCAATACCATACAGTGTTGTGAGAAAGCAGCAACATTATACAGTACATCAGCATGGAAAGCAGTGATTGTAATTCATATTGACGCCAACAAAAGCGACAACACAACATTTAAAAGTGCTTTTCTGTTTCTGATTTTGCGACTCACTCCAAACGCACCGTCTTGACCTGAATACAACATATAAGAATACCAAAGCTTATCAATTTCATCCTGCATCAAGCTTTACATTAGCCCGTTCTAAAAGAGATAAGAACCATTTTATCGAGGTGAAAGGGAGAGAAGACAGAACAGGAGAAAACAATCCATGATTTGATCTGTGGTGGAGAGAGTTAAACAATGTCCCCAATGGACTGGCTGAGGCCATTTTGACCGGTGTAATGAGACAGGTGTTAAACCTACAGGGTCATTCTAATATGGCAGGATTATTGAAGGAAACAGGAAATTAACTGCACCATGGGAATCTGGTTAACCCCCACTTCACCTTCAATTTCTATGGTTTAACATTCTTCCCCTCTGTTCACTGCCTCACTTTCACTATGACACACATTAAAACAAACATACACACACACACACACACACACACACACACACACACACACACACACACACACACACACACACACACACACACACACACACACACACACACACACACACACAAATAGGTACACATTATAGAGAAAGGATTGTAGAAAAAACCTTAAAATAATAATCTGAAGCCTTATTTTGTATGACCAGTTTATGTGGGGAAATGCAGAAAACAATTAAGGCTGGTTGAAAAAGTCTCAATCAACATTCAAAACACACATTGCCGTCTCTTGTCAATCAGAAATTATGCAATATTACAATACGTTATAGGCCTAAACATAAGGTAAGCGGCGAAGTTATAAAGTTGGGCTATGAAACGCAGTATTAATTGTCTGCCCTGCGTTGTCATTCTTCTAGAAAATTAAAGCATTTACAAAATACATATTTTCGTCTAGATGAAAGAACCTGTTGTTCTTCCCGCATTTATAGGGATCATGTCACAATCTGTGTGTGCTAAGAAAGAACGATTGTGTGCGAATACTGTTTCTTAGTTTGATGAATAAATCTAAAGGCTTTTTCTCAACCTTAAAATGTTTTGCCACTGTCCGAGGCAAATATCTATAACAGCTTGACTTAGACACTACAGTGCGAAAGCTCAAACTGACTATTATTTAGAAGTAGGCTAGTGGTTATATAGGATATTATTCTCGTGATCATTTTTTAGAGTTACCAATTTTTAGAACAGTTTGGGTAAGGTTTAGAATGTTATATGTACCCATACGCTCGCTCATATGCGATCTTGAAAGTATGCAACAATTCAAGCCTTATGGTATAGAGGTGGTGAGGTTATAGTTACATAGCCTACTTTAAGTAACAGGCGCTCGCCTTTTTGTTTACAACTGAAGCTAAGCCAATAAACTCTACCAACAAAAAAGGAACACCAAAACATTGTTGCTTTATTGTTACACAGGCACATGACCTCTGATGTTGATATGCCATGTCGTAGGTAAGAAACACTATAAAACGCAGTAATTACGTGCCAATAGAGTTACTTACCAAATGGTATGTGAAATCTCGCCAATGCAGTGTATTTCCCAAGGATTCAACCTAAAACAAGAGGCTTCATTCCCGATGAACTCCTTGAATGAAAATTCGGAGAGTGATAAGCAGATGTGTTGCGCACTAGAGAAAACTTCACATGAATGAGGAGGAGGGGATGTACAGCTCATTGTAGCTTGTTTTTCTGGTGCAATTTCCTTCAAACCTGGTGAATATAATTGCTGGTCCCGATTTGATAAATGATGTCTCTTTACACAATATTCATAATTTTCAAAACTGGTATAACCATTTTACCAGATTACTGCACGTAGGTTTTCACTTGTTTTAGGCTTTACAGAACCGGCGTGCAATGGTAAAAAAAAAAGAAAAATGAAAATGGCTATTTGATCCACTGCAAAGCAGTTTTGAGAGTAGGTTTTGAGAGTAGGGTATTTCACTGATATTTTGGTACATTAGATACCTACTTACATATATTTTTACGGCCATTCTGAAATCTTTCATAGGTTCACTCTGTGCGCCTCATTGAGCATTATTGCGCCTGACGACTCGAGATTAGTGCTCATGAGATTCAATCACGCTAACAAGCAAGGTCTGACAACAGCTAAATTAGAAGGGAAATAGATTGTTAGTTAGATATACAGGAACATAATGTAGACGATGAATTTTACATATGTCTTGCTGTTACTCTATGATAGGGAAAGGATGTTTGTTTATTTCAATTTTACGCATACAGGCAGCATGCCTGATACCAATCGAAGCTACCGCATAAACTACACTTCCACGGTCGCACGCATGACGCACGCACACAAGCGCACGGGCACGCACACAAGCGCCTCCATGTACATGTATATATGCACACACATTCAGAAAGATCACACCTTGTTTGTTTATAGCCCCATGAAGCACATTGGGAACAAAACCATGTTGCTTTGTTGCTATGGCAATGGCGAAGCAGGGATGTCTAAAGTGCTATAGAGTAAAACTCCATACTAAGTCAAGTGACTTAAATGCTGAGGCAATTAAACTTCTGATTGTCATCTGAAGTAGGTGTTAGGTCGTGTTGTTTCAAGATGAGGAGCAGAAGGAGATGTATGTGTTCTGTTACGTATGTATTGTACAGTACATTTCAATGGCTTTTTCCCTACTGTACAGACCACTGCAAAAGGGCTCTCAGCAGAGTTGCTGTGTATATGACGTATTCCTTGGAGTTGATTGCTAGATGTATCCTTTGCAGAGGCAGCTGCTGATATTATTTGACAGTAGGAGCCGTTGGAAACGTAGTTGCGGCTGCATGGAGTCCACTTGGATAGACACTTACAAGGTGGCAGATCTGTATTGAGTCAGCACTACGGAAGTCAAATGGCATGGGAGCATGAAAGTAAATTAGTCATTTTCTTTCTTTCTGACAATCTCTCATCGTCTCTCCCCATGTCTCTTTCTGTTACTTTGGGCATTGGACCAAAGTGATGGTTGGCCCCCAATGACCGTCAAAGCTGCCTGCAGAGAAGCAAAGTGTAGTTTCCTCCTCACCATGTTTATATAAACCCTCAATGGTTCCGTTAGGAGCATTCTTGTGTTGCTGTACAATAAAAGATGGAGGCAACAGGTCAAGACGTGTTTGACATATTCCAGAAACCCACATATAAATAATGTTTCTAAACCGTTGTCAAAGGGACATGCATTTCTTAATTGCCTCCATGCATGAAAGAGTTTCCTCTTGGAGCTCAACAGTAAATACAAAGCAAAGCCATACGCTAATTGCTAAGAAGGAATGGGGTGTGAAGAGTGACGTCCTGGCGGAAGCCAATTAGATGTGACTTAAGCTGACTGGTGATCTCGCCACTGCGTCTCGTGGCTCATTCCCATGCTCATTACTCGCCACGGCTCTCTGGTGCGTCCTTGGGAGCAAAGCGGATCAGAGAGAGGAAGGGAAGAGTGGAGATATGGCACAAAAAGATATAGAGCGGAGAGCACGCGAGAACAAAGCAATAGAAGGGTGTTGGCAGATATTTTTGGGAGAGTGAGAGATTGAATTATAATTGATCAAATGTCTCTTGTGGTGGAGTCCTTGATGCCGGTGGAAAAAAAGAAAGTTAATATTTTAAGCAAAAAGCTGGCTATAGGACAAATAGACCTTACAGGAAAGAATGAGGGGGGGTGTGGGGAGGGGGGGGGGGTACTGTGAAGGGGTAAGTCATGTGATGGAGCAGTCGATCCAGCTTCTAGCTTTCTTGGAGAACCAATGTTTGGAAGCTCACCTGATCAGTGGGCCATCTCTGTGTTAAAATGACAGCACCGAGGACCGAGATAAACCAGGGCCTTGTCCTTTTGTTAACGGCTTAAGAAATGAAAGTGATGACCATCAGCCTAATTGTCTCAGTCCCCTTGACACCCCACCCACAATCTACTAGCCTCTTAGACTGTTCCAATTTACTCAGTTCTGAGGTCGAATTATGGTGGATGAGGATCAGAGGTCAACCCTATGGAGGAGGTGAAGGGATGGCTGATCTCAGCTTGGCCCCTGAAGCTCAAAATATGTGCTGCTGTCAAGGACCTGCTTCCACCAATGGCCAACCTCAGCCCTCCAAAGGAGCCATTGAGCTCTAGGGTTTGGAAGCAACAGCTGACGATTAGCAAGCTACTAATGTGTGTAATGCTGCTGTTGTCATTGAGGTTTTAGCCAAATCTGCAGCTAATGAGTCGTCAGCCTCAGCCTCTGTACCAACCTTTTCTATAATTTTGAAACAATAATTTGATGTCATGACACTATAAATTGAGCTCAGTTTGTCGTACCCTGGCCAGCAAATGCGTTTAATACCTTTGAAGTTACTTCAATTAATTAAATATAGAAATGGACCTTCAACATCCTCACCCGTTCTTGAACTTGTCATGGTCATAGTGTGACATCCTTACCAGAAGCTTTACTTTGCCATTCCTCTCCTGGGAGTTGTAGTGAAATCCTACCCAGCCTGGAGTCCATTCAGCTGTGCTAGGACTCTGGATTAGAATAATGATACGATCTTATTATAAAATACAGAAAGTTTTAGGGAATGCTAAACACAAAGAAAGTAGCATGCTTGTAATAAACGTGGAACCTAAAACATGGCGGTATGGTGTGGACGAGGTTGGTGAGTGTCAGTGTTCACAGAAAACAAAGCTTATATGAAAGGGAAAAAGCCAAGAATAGAGTAGTGAACTCTGTTAGCAGACTAGGATATTCAAGGTTATCAATAAATACATATTGCATGGTTGTATCATGACTGTATAAGGTACAGAATTTTTGGGAAAAATCAGCCAGACACATTGTACAGTTTTGAACTCATATTATTTAACCATATTCACATTACAACATCAACATTGTTCTGCTAGTGACAATTTCTAATAATCTCAATATATTGTATATTTTCTTTGTAATACATTATACCAAGAGGCACTTCCAGTAATTCTGGCAATAGAGGAGCTACAGTATAGTGTCTCAATTACAAAACAGTAAAAATAAATATTTTTTTTTCTAAAAGACTTTTGTTGTCGCATAATTTTTTCCCCCTGTACAGCATATATTTTGTACAAAAAAAGAACATTAACCAGCAATTGAATTAATATTTCACTTAACAAATACTGGTGAATCACATAATTTCCCCATCCTATAAGGTATTGCTACATGTGTTAAGTGCAAGGTACTAAAGAGGAAAATAATTATTCAGTCTGTGAAGTGCCGACAATAGATACAAAATACAAGTCTCATTTGTGTTGTTAAAAGAGGTGTAAAGCTTGTTTGGTTGGTTCACTTTGTGACTAATAATAAAATGACATCTGATGATTATGGTAGTCAGACAATAATAAATGTACCTATAAAAAGCGCAGAAGTACTGTAAGACCAGGACAAAATGGCTGAAACAACAGAGAATATAAAGGGGCGGATGTTTTGGTTTATAACCGGTCCTTAAAACTATGGGTGGTCAGGTTTAACAATAAGCCATTCTGATTTCCAATTAAGCTTATACTAACCATTGTCATGGAGAACCTATAGAACTTCAAATAGTCACTTCCCATTATTTCGGATCCTGTTGTTACCAATGTGACAGCCTTGACATTTTCTAAAAGTTAATTTGGCATTAATTGTCTTTTCTCTTTCTCAAGCCATCAGGTACACAACCTTGAACATTGCACACTACTAATGGTTACTTTTTATGTTTTTATTTTGTGTAGTGTGTTTGTAGGTGTCCCTTCCTTACAAAAAAAGAATTTAAAAAACATATATCCTGTATCACGCTGTCCCTTATAAAAAAAATAACTATATAAATCGTTTGTATGACCATTCTTTTTAACACGCAGTTAGAGGAGAATAACAGAAGTCCCTGTGCAGTAGCTCATAGACAACAGACAAGGCCAGAGATCTAATGCTAGATAATAGAGGTGCCATCTCATAGGGCAGAAGTTGTCATACTCAGGAAGATAAAAGGAAGCATTTTAGGCACGCAATAGGAATGGAGAGCCTGGGTAGAGTTCACACCTAAACATGCAAGCTCACATACAGTCCCACTTACATGCTCAGAGATCCTGTTCATAAACCTGTTTAAATACTGGAGCTAATCAACTCGTCTAAAAGAGAAGAAAAAAAAGATAGCAAGTGTAAAAGACAAAGCTAGAAAGACAGTCCCTGGCTTAGACCACAGTTTTGATTAAGTCTCTTCGATTGCTTTAATGTAGGGACTGAGAGGTTTGACTGAGAATGGGGTAATGGAGATCTATGGTTTATTGATTACATTGTCAGCTTCTTTAAACGATAAATGTACCTTATTCAAGAGGACTAGGCTAAATGGATGATTTGATGGCTTGAACTGAATGAAAAATGACAAATCAGTATAAGGTGCTGCTTTTTTACACATCCAAGCCCTCCCTTAATTCTCCTTATAGAAAAGCCTGATAAAGGTACATAGTCAAACACATTGTATACTTGTCCATGGATTTCTGATTGCGCTGTCAGTGTAGCTCCTTGCTTTTTTTCAGATGCACTGCTGGCTTTTGGTGTTACTAGTAATCAAGAAATCATAACAAAATTAAAAGATACATGAATGCACAACAACTAGAGCAGGGGTCTTCAACTATTGGAGCTTAAAGACCCTGCATATTGTGTGTATGTGTGTGTGTGTGTGTGTGTGTAATTTAATTTAAGGTAATTTCTTTGAATTTTCTATGATTGTATGGTAACAGTCAATCATGTGGGAAGTGTGGAAAAATATTGATAAATAATATTAATTTATTAACATGGGAATGCATATTTTGGAACTGATGCCAAAATTAAGTGGTGAGGTTTAAATTATCCTATACATGTTTACATTTGTACTTTCTAACTTTAAATTATCCGGTGTTCCTTGAGGGTGTTAAATATTGCCATTGAATTTTCCTTTTCTAATAAATAACTAAAATAAATCTAATGTAGGACCCCAGCGACAAAAGTTGACGTTGAAATTTAAAAAAAAGCAATATATTAGGATAACTAACAGATATGGGGGAAAACACATTATATTATCTTAAGGAACATCTGGTTGAAGTCAAGTTATTCTCCAGCAATTGACTATGTTCACTTATCTTATAATTTCATTATATTAATTTTAATTATATAGCTCAGAAAATTCAGATGATGGCAAGCCAGGTTAATATTAGAATGTGATATTGGATTTATAACAATGCATTGATGACACAAGCTTGCAATTTCAGATGATAGTAAAACGTTTTACAGGAATATGTGCTAATCAGTTTACCGCTTGCTTCCTTACTCCTTCATGTATACAACAGAGGGCCACCCTCTATTTGTCAAACACCATGAAATATTAAATAACAACTTCAGGGTTAGCGTTAGATTGAAGGATAGATAGCATGGAGTGAGATACATCAATATAGAGACAGGGAGAGCAAAGGAGCACAATACATGCTTTCTGAGAGTCGAGAGACAGTTTTCTAAGAACTGTTGGTGCATTAACACCGTCAAGTTAGTCAGAGCTGAAACGAATCAGAGCACTCCATACCTTTGAATGCAAGGCAACTAGATACAGAGTGTGTCAGTATTGCTCTGATATTTTTCCCATGGATCCTTTTCAATTAGGAGCTACAACCTACATCCATAGAAAGGGGAAAGGAGAGTGGAGGGGAGAATGTAATTGGCTTTTCTTCAGAGACCTATCCACAGAAGAAAAGCAAGGCTCTTTAGAGCCATCTGATCAAACTAAGTAGCTCATAGGTATTCTTTTTTTACTTTCACCTCTCTCTCTCCCTCTCTCTCTCCTTTATTTTGTACCTTTTAACCTCAAACTGCACCCCCTCATCCTTCCTCCTCTTTTTCTTCTCCTCTTCATGTCACACTTCTTTCGCTACCAATTTGTGACTGTGGACATCAAATAGGGCCATGGTGGACGGTCCTCTTACTCAGTCTACTGTAGGTTAGGGTTGCGGCACATGTAGGTCTTGACAGGACCCAGTCTAAGCATTAATGGAGGTGCTACCCTGGGAAGCGGACATTTTAATAGCTGGGGAGGCTTCGTTTTTTACAATTCTCAATTGACAGAGCACCATAAACTGAATGTAATGCACAACTCAACTATGTAGTGCTGGATATGCATGAATCTTATCAAATAAATTATTTTATATTTTCTGTGTTGCTTGCCCAGAAAAATCCTGGAAGTGTTCTCTACTTTGTGTTTATGGTCATTTTGTGGTCTACATTGGTATTTACGATCCATAACCGATCCATATTCATGTCCAATATTACATCTGAATCTGATGGTTGGAGGTTCACAGTGTTCACAGGGGAGAAGGGGGTCCTCTATAGCCCCAAAGAACTCTAGACTAGGCCTCCGGCATCACTTGACCTCATGAGCACTGCTGGGGAGCGATGCCTCACTGTACTGTATTAAGCACTGTACCATTGATCTATTCTGTATACATACCAGGGGTAGGATACCTTTGGTGAAATAATGAGGGTCATTGTACATGTTGTCCTCTTCTAAGATTTCAGTTGTAAGGATTTTGGTTGTTTTTGAATGGGGTTGATGCTGGAGGTTCAGTAATAGATTCACACTGAGATAAATGTTTCATTTAAAGTTTCCCTGAAATATAACTGGACATTTGAAATAAGAATGGAGAATGCTGTGAAAGGACCCAGATCCATACAGAGAGGTTATGGAATGCTTTTGAGATGTGAGTGAATCATGAATCAGTCGCATGTGAGTGGCATGTGATTCCCGCTCGCTCTACGTCAGACTAAACAAAGAGGCAGTAACATGAAATATTCTACGAAATGATTTGACAATGGAAGGGCAACAACCCAAAAAAAAAATATATGAAAGAAAATGACGCTTGGGGCTAAGGAATAACAAGTAAAGGGACAAGAAAGCCTTTCTACAGTGACATCTGTGTCTGTGTTCCTGAGTCCGGTGGAACAGTATGGATCGACTTCAACACACAATGAAGGGGAGTGACAAAGGACATGGGGGCTTTGAACACACACATTGTGTGTGATGAGAAAATATGTGAAATACCATGTTTTTGTATGTTTTTCCATGAGCAAATATAAAGCTTGTTTAAAGCCATAGGGTTCTTTGTTACACTTCCTGTTCAGACCCTAAAATGAAAAGCAAGTGTGTGGGTGTCCGTAAGTGTATCGGCAAGTGTATTACAGAATGTTTATGTACAAGTCTATTTCTGTTTGTGTGTATGTGTGAGTGTATATGTGTGCAGATACAGTTTTTGTGTTTCACTCCGTGTGTGTGTCTGTCTGTTTTTCTGTCTACACACATGCATCCCTAATACTGACCCTCTCCTCAGTCTCTGCCCTCTTTAAAACACACACACCGCTGAGGCGACCTAGATATTTCCTATTCTTTCATTGTCCAGAAAGGAGGAGAGCTTATAAGGAAAAACCTTGAGCGGCCAGTTCAGTAAACATTGTGGACACACGTTGTATGGAATGGGAGGGGAGAGGAATGAAAGGTGAGGAAACACTGCCAGAGCAGTTTATATGCTGGTACTGTAGGTTAAGTCTCTGCTGCCCATGTTATGACCAGCGGCATCTAGTTGACTAGAGGGTTTCTTACAGGGAAAAACCTGATCCCATTGAACGTGAATGAGACAAAGAGGCTATATGCTTTATTCCAATAAGCATACACCTCTCCCCCTTTCCAAATTACCCCAACCTCCCGTTGCTTTTAGTGTTCCATTCAGAACTATTTTCCCTCTTTCCACCCTGTTTTCATTAGGCACATATTTCCCCAAACATCTACAGTGTTGTGTCTAAGTGATGTGCTGGAAACCAAATTTTAGAAGTCAAGTCTGGGGGGAAAAAGCTTTTCCTGGTTTAGGTGTCACAGGTCATGCTCTCACTCTGGGTCCACATCGTTTCTCCCTGAAGTCTCTAATAAGGGGATAATTTCCTCTTCCTCAATAGGCCCCGCCTCTTCTTCTTCCTCGTGGCCATCGATTGTTTCGTCCTTACTGGCTGGCTCCTCTTCTTCGTGGATGGCTGGGATTGGCTCTGCGGGGCCGCCGCTCAGGCAGCTGGTCTCCTCCCGGCCATCCTCCTCCTGGGACTCTGCAGCGATGACTCTCTTCCACATCTCGTGATTCTCCAGGAGGTGCTGCGTGATCTGACAGAAGACTTTCCTCCTACTCCTCTTCTTCACCACTCGCTTCTCTGAGAGGCAGAGACAGAGGACAATGCTGGTTAGAACTCCTCAACATCCATAGTGTGTTATGATAGTGTATGCGCAAGGTTATCCGACATGCTCTTTTAGTCAACTATTACATAAAATAGTCCACCGACAAGGCAGAACAGGAAAATGTCATAAGGGAAGATAAGGGGAAATGATTTTTGACTGTATATTTTAAGCACTGTGTGCATTAATTATCAATATTTATTCAATTGTGCAAATGTGAACATTTCAAAGACTGACTGTTCTTAATATAAGACCATAGCTACTTAATAAGTGATCGATGGTATATAATACAAATGATGCATTATTGAGAAGTACAGTATGTTAATAGAACATCCTCTCCATCTCTCCATCAAACTGCAGATTTGTCACCAATTAAATCCTACCGACTCAATGCAAACATCACGGTGCTACACAGCTGTATTCTTTGGACGGATCATTAATTAGGCTTACGGGAAGTCTCGGAGCCACTCAAAGAATCTTCCTCCGCCATGTCCTCTTCTTCGGTGGTCTCTCCTTCTCCCTCGGCTTCGTCCCTGTCCTCACTCTCCTGGTGCTCCACATCCGAGGGCTCCACCCAGTGTCCTGGCATGAGAGCGGCCGAGTCGTAGGAGGAGCAGAGGGGTCCCACGATGTGAGTGATGAACGACTCCTGGAGCTTGGCCAGCTGAGGCGCCGAGCGGTCCATGAAGGGGCTGATGGGAAGGCCCAGGCTCGCCTCCTCGTCCCCCTGGGGAGGCACAGTGATGACACACACACATGTCACCTACATACATTGTGAGTTGTCCACGACAAACGCCTCGAGAAAGAAGAAGCCATGATCTGAACCCTGCATACTGACAATGCGACAATAACACCCATTACCGACCTCAACAGTCGCCAGGTAGATCCCGTCGATAACAGATGAGCTACACGCAGAGAGTATGACCTCATTCATACACAGTATCAAAGCTAATAGGACAACATGAGAGCCTCCCCTAATGGCTGTGTTGTGGGGGAGCCAGATAGAGGTAACCATGTCAGACTGATCTAATGGAGCCCCTTCCACCACACTCCGCTGGGATCAGCCTCGGAATAATAAAGGCTTTAAAGTGGGTCAAGAGTGAGAAGACGAATAAGAAAAAGCCCCCCGCTCGACCAATAGAGCAACAGAACTACAAGGATCAATGAACAACATTGACAATCATTCACAGTGCTACGAATTGACTTAACATTCCAGATGATCGATCCCACTTTGTTGCGGGTGTCCTGGGTTAGTGTAGTGGGATGGCAGTCATTTACAGCATGTCCTATCCGTCTAGGCTGTGACGTCGAAGCAAGAAGTGGACCACGGCGAGGTCTCTAGTTGCTATGGAAACCAGCAAGGAGGGCATTAGTTGACTGTACTGAGTGTGTGTTATATGCTACGGTGTGTGTGTGTGTGTGTTACACAGAGGGCATTGCCACAATTTAAAGCATGACATACAACCTTCTCCGCATAGATACTATTTATAAAAGGCTTTTCAAGTTTAGAAGTCAGGGCCGCTGGCTTGAAAAGCTACGACAGTGTATTTGAGATGGAGGATCTGACTGCAGTTTTCAGGACTTACTGTTGACGGGTGTGAGTTTGTAGCCCTGCCGTGCACTGACGCGAGTCTGACTGGTGCAATGCAGAGCCGAGATGGCACGCCTAATATGTGTGTGTAAACTGTGCACGCGTGTGCACGAACCCACGTGTGCGCCCAGCTCTCTGCTGCTGCTTTAGCTCAGTGACTGAGTGCCACTGCTTATTCCCAGTCATGTGGCGCTCTGTCTGTGTCTGTGTGTGTGTGTGTGTGTGTGTGTGTGTGTGTGTGTGTTTGAGTGAGTGAGATCTGTCACAGATGACAAATCTAGGTCATCCATCGCTCCTCTGCGGAAAACATTCACACTTCAACAAAACCGCGTAGTGTTGCGCCCCACAAACACGTAAACACTCACACACACTTTTCCTCTCGTCTGTCTTTATTTGTCTCGTTGTCTGCAAGGACGCATCGAAAGCAGTGCAGACATTTTAGTAGGACTTAATGTATGCACCACTTCCTGAAGTATATTCTGCAATAAGGTAAATGTCCCCTGACAATCAGAGGGCTCTAGATTACACTTCTTCCTCCTTTACAAAGTTTCTTCAATATATGCATGCTTCCTTAAATGGCCCCGGTAACGACAGCAGACCCCTCATACCTGCTCGTAGAACTCATTGACAATGCCCTCCGTCCACTGAAGGTGCAGATCTTTGCATTTGAGCGGCCCGTTAATGTCTGCCAGCTTGATGCACATTTGACACACCAGCAGCCGGTCGTTCTCGTTGGACCAGTCGATACCCAAGACGCCGTCGTCCCCCACCTGAGGAGAGAGTGGACGGGCAATGGAGCCGTTGTCAAGCCGCCATGGTGCCAAAACGCATCCTGACTCAGAGATTGGTTTACACTTTGAACACCACCAAACCCTATTGACTTGACTTCCTGCCTCGGTGTGTTTGAACAGGTACAGATTAGACAGAACACTGTGGCCAGCGCTCGTCTCACCTTGGCGTTGAATTCAGCCAGGAAGTCAAAGTGCTTCTTGAGGTCTGTGGCCAGGATGGCCTCGATGACCAGGAAGCGGAAGCGTTTGAACTCCACGTGCTCCAGGTTGAGCAGGAAGTTGTACTCCGGACGGGACATGAAGAGGTTCCAGGCCGATGCGGCGTGGTGGTTCTCCAGGACTGAGCGGTCGTTGTACAGAACGGCCTGCACGCGGACACACAGAGGAGGTTACATGTGTGTGCACACAACGACAACGCAGACAAACACTTGACTGGCATCTAATGTTCTACACTCTCCCTTTCCTGATTCATCCATTCATAAATACATGGCTTTCCATCCGTCAACTCATCCATCCATCCACTCTCATATCCATCCTTCCTTTCATCCATCCATCAATCTATCTACCCATCCATCCCTCCATTCATCCACCATCCATCCATCCATCCATCCATTCATCCACCCATCCATCCATCCATCCCTCCAGTCATCAATCCATCCTCCATCCATCCATCCATCCATCCATTCATCCACCCATCCATCCATCCATCCATCCATCCATCCATCATCCATCCCTCCAGTCATCAATCCATCCACCATCCATCTATCCATCCACCATCCATCCATCCATCAACCTATCTGCCCATCCATCCATCCATCAATCTATCTACCCATCCATCCCTCCATTCATCCACCATCCATCCATCCATCCATCCATTCATCCACCCATCCATCCATCCATCCATCCATTCATCCATCAATCCATCCATCCATCCATCCATCCATCCATCCATTCATCCACCCATCCATCCATCCATCCATCCATCCATCCATCATCCATCCCTCCAGTCATCAATCCATCCACCATGCATCTATCCATCCACCATCCATCCATCCATCAACCTATCTGCCCATCCATCCATCCCTCCATTCATCCATCCATGTGTGAGTCTGTCGTAATATGTTAGGTGAGCAAGTCTGGCGCAAATTGGCTGCCATGGTATCACTCAGACTGAGTGTTGTGTTGATAGCTGTCGGTCCATTCGTAGTTTGTTCTGTGTTATTAATTGGCGACCAATGTGTGTAAAGCGCTTTGAGTATCTAGAAGAGCGCTAAAAAATAAATAAAATGAATTATTATTATTATTATTATTATTAATATTATTATTATTATTCATCCATCCATCCATCCATCCCTCCATTCATCCACCATCCATCCATTCATCTATCCATCCATCCATCCATCCATCCATCCATCCATCCATCCTTCCATGCAGGTACCTGTGGTGCGCTGGTGGCCACCAAGAAGGCGTTGGTCCTCCCAGGGTGGTCATAGTCATGCATTGCTGCAGCTACATACAAGGCCATGAGCTCCAGAGCTGGGATGAGGCTACAAAGATTACTATAGCCTTCCTCAGGTGCAACACTCATTTTTGAGACCAGGAAGCCTGTGTGGCTGGACACGATGCCATTGTCAGAGTCTGGAGAGGGAAACAGTGCATAGTGTATACAAAAGACATTCAGTTCAATTCAAAGTTTAAGCTCAGAACATTGTAATTCATCAAGGATAGAAGTCACTGTTGGAGAGAGAGAGAGGGGGGGGGGGGGTATGTAGAGACAGAGATTGTATCACAATGAGGGCGGTTGGTTTGACAAGATGCATCAGCAAACAGTGAGGACAAGGACAGGTCTCTTTCTATGATAAAAACACACACACTCGCTCGCACACACGCAAACATACACATAAACATACAGGGCCATCTGTCAGGCAGCTTGTAGAAAGACGAGTTAAGACAGCTATAATTACACTGGGCAATTTGGCTTATCTGCACTGAGATTGAGAATAAATTAAATGTCACAAGGTCTTATGGGAAATGCAGTTCTGAGAAGGTTGTCCAAACAGTAAATAAGAAAAAGTACACAGTACAAAGCCACAGCATTGGGGAGGGCTAAACTCCATGTAATTAAACTAGTAGTTTAACCACTTTTTGCAAGAAGATACCTGGCTAACTAAGTAATCCTGCTTGGTGCAATACCAGCAACTAGTTTCTGGAAGGCAAGTGTCTGACTTATTGACACTGTATACAAAACCAAAGCTGACATTCATTGCACTTTCCCATGAATAGTGGGGTATTTCATTTTTTGGGTGTATGACCTGTGAACAAGTGGGAACTTTTTTTTATTTCTTCTCCCTCATTTCACTGCTGGCTAGTCTGTCTAGCTACCCTGGCATCCATACCTGTGTGTCTCTCTGTGTGTGTGTCTCTGTGCGTGTGTCTCTCAGTGTTTGTGTTTGTGGGTGTGTGTGTGAGAGCGCTGCTAGTCTATCCCAGGTCCTCACCTGAGTCGGAGCCGTGGTCAGTGGTGGGCAGGCCTGGAATGGCCTGGGTGGTGAGGTACCACACAGCATGCAGCACATCAGTGGCATGGATCCTGTTGTGATCTGGGCAGAGGAACAGGGGATGGGCATGCAATACCACCTTACTCCTCTGAAGGGCGATATTAACTCACAATAAGGGCATAAAGTTGACGGACAATTCCCCTCAAAAACGCAATGCTTGCCTGGTAAATAAATATGATTGGTTTTAAATCATGTACATTACTATGAGTTTGCTTATGTGTGTGTAAGTGTGTGTCTGTTTTTTTTTTGTATGGTTTACCCTCAATTACTTGAACTCACAAGGTATGTCCCTGTAACCATTCTCCAGAGCATGGAAATAGTTCATGAACTCTCTCTCAGGAATCTTGAAGGTTTCAAGCAGGCCTGTGTCCTCAAAGAGACGATGGGAAACCTGACAACACATACATACATAATTCATTGAATGGATGAAAGAAATGTTCAGTTTTTTAGTACACATTTCCCCCAGTATGTGGCAGGCTCAATCTATCCATATAGTATCCTAGATAGACCATGAAAGCAGGCTTTACGCCACTACCTCACTGGTCTATAGAGTTTGTGAATAGTAGAATGAGAGTTTGTTTAATTCCGTTACGCCCCTTGGTTTCAGTCTGGTTGCGCTGTGTGACCCGCTCAGGGCCCCCCTCACCTGGCTGTGTGACTCGCTCAGGGCCCCCCTCACCTGGCTGTGTGACCCGCTCAGGGCCCCCCTCACCTGGCTATGCGACCCGCTCAGGGCCCCCCTCACCTGGCTGTGTGACCCGCTCAGGGCCCCCCTCACCTGGCTATGCGACCCGCTCAAGGCCTCCCTCACCTGGCTGTGTGGCCCGCTCAGGGCTCCCCTCACCAGGCTGTGTGACCCGCTTAGGGACCCCCTCACCAGGCTGTGTGACCCGCTTAGGGCCCCCCTCACCTGGCTGTGTTACCCACTCAGTGCGCTCACCTGGCTGAGGATGCAGCCTGACTTGCCATGAGTTTTCTCCACCAGGCTGAATATGGGGAAGTTCCAGCTGGGCAGCTGGCTGAGCAGAGGCTCCAGGTCAGACATCACCAGGGGCTCCGAGGCCAGAGTGGGATTGTCCTATAGAACAAGAGTCGAGAATCCACTCAAGACTTCTGAGAGCTAGAGAAGATGATCCGTAATGGCTTTGACAGGACAGAAGCCACCCAACTCCATCTGGGGTCCTTCTATCAGAATAACAACTGCTGAACTGAACTGTGGACATGTAATCCACAGTGAACTGATCAGATATTAAAGCGTTATATCATATAGCACTCACAAAGACAGCCACACTCCATGCCTACGACAATACCGTATTATACTGTGTACAGAGATGAACCTCCACCGTTTGTCTTTTCGTGCAGCGTGCGGCTGTTTGACCCACCTCTGGGGATGGCAGTAGAGGGAGCAGGACAACGCCCTCGGCCTGGTACGGCCTGCAACCTTCCTGGGATTCTGAGGGGGCCTTGGTCCCCCCCTCGCCCTCCTCCTCGTTCTGTGCAAAGTCGCTGCTGTCACTGTGGTTGGTCTCATAGGTACTGTCGTAGTCCGACGAGGCCACTGCCGGGTCATCTAGGACATGACACAAGAGTTTAACCATCTAGGATATAGAAAAGAGCAGATTAGCAATCTACCATATAGCACACAACAGATTCAACAGCTAGGGATGTAGCAGTTAGCGGATTAACAATCTAGGATATAGCACACTGCAGTTTAACAATCTAGGATAAAGCACGTAACAGATTAACAATCTAGGATATAGCACACAGCAGATGAACAATCTAGGATATGGCACACACAGGTTGGAAACAGATCTTCTCAAATGGATTTTTGGGTTATGAACTTTTCACCTGTAAAGTAAAGCATTTGTCAACAAACCAACGTGACAGTTTACCTGGGAGGGGTATTCTGTCAGCTTTGTCAATGGATCCCTCCCCACGGTTCAGCCGATTGAACGGCCTCCCACAGCTGAGAGAGAGGGAGAGAGATAGAGAGAGAGAGAGAGAGAGAGAGAGAGAGAGAGAGAGAGGCACATAAATCCAGCTGAGTAAACTGCAAATCAAATATGAGCAATGTTTAGCGTTTAGTCAAGGAATCCTCGGAACCTATTGCACTGTTAATCTATTAAATGCTTCATGTATTCAATAGGGTCTCCATATTGTGTTTTTCACTTTATAATATTCCCGATGTATGGCCACTTGTAAGGTTGTAAGGTTGGGGCAGTATATCTGCCCTTTGGCTCTGGGGTTACAGTGCAAAGAAGAAACACACACACAGGCTGCCAGCTCTGCCAGCTGTTTGGTGTCTCTATCGCTGCGGCAGCCGGTCAGGCCGACATAAGCGTGGGACGCGAGAGCAGCGAGGAAACCAGGCCGTGCGGACGCCGTGAGAAGCGCAGGTCAGAGCCGGGTCAGTGCGCTCCAGCAGGTCAGCATCCCTGGCTCCTCCTCGCGACTTGGCCATACAACAGTGCGCGGGCCGGGAGCCGGACGTCGCGTCCTGTGAGTCTGCTAGAGGCCGCCCGCTGTAATGAAGGACACGTGCTGTTCCAACCATGATGACCTGATATCAATCTCCACAGCACATGGTCATTAGAACGTCAGAACCTTGGAGGAGGACCACTTTCTAACTTTCCCACTTTCTCGCTTTCTCTCGCTCTCTCTCTCTCACTCTCTCTCTCTCTCTCTCTTTCTTCTTTTACTAATTAAACTCCCGACCTCTCTTTCTCTCTGGCCGGAAACCATTGTCTCATGTGGTGCTCTACTTTCTCCCTGAGTGTACCGGTTACATGACTCATCACGCATAACGAAATGCATAACCATGGAGGAGCCAGCGTCGCGAGCCAGCGTGATGCCATTAGCCAATGTCTGATGTCCCAGTTAGCTAGGCTGAGCTTAGCGTCACGCTCCACTGACTTCTTACGTCTTCCTCCTCCTCGGCGCCAGTGTGTTCCAAATCTCTCTCCCGAAAGGAGACAGTGAGGAGGTCGACTTTGAGTTAGTACGTACATCGTGTATCTTGGAGCAAGCAGAGGAATGGAAGAGTAACGGAACGGCGGGGCACCAAATCATTTGTGTGTGCGTGTGGGTGTGTGCTCTACCTGCTGCAGAGAGGTGGGGGCCCCCAGTGAGGCGTGGTGGAGCTGGGGGCGCTCTGGCTGTGTGTTAAGGCTCGGTGGTGTGCCCTGGGGGCCGCGGGGGGCCGCTCCGTGGAGGCCTCGGTCGGCTCGGGCAGGTCCACCGAGCAGCTCTTGGCTGTGGGGCTGGACACCGGGGTCCCCTGGACTGGAGGGGAGTGGCACGGAGAGGTCAGAGGTGATATGTTGGGCGGGGGACAACCTGGAGGGAAGAAAGGATGGCATGGTGGTGGCAAGGTTATTTTCCCCTTACACGTTTTTGACAAAACAACTTAGCTTGTGTCTGACTACCCCCCCTTTCGTCTCTACTGTATGTGTGTCTCGTCTCTCTCCACCCCCGCCCCCCCCCCCCCCCCCCCCACCCCCCCCCCCCCCCCCCCCCCCCCCCCAACACACACACACCCCTAAAGCAGAGACACACACCCAACACAGAGACACCCAAACACACACAGGCAGACACTCACACACCTGTTCGTCCTAGTCGTTTGTTGTAGAGGTGGTTGGAGGTGGCGGAGGCAGCGTAGGAGGCAGACATGGAGCGGCTCTTACAGATGGTCAGCAACACGCTGTTGTTCCACGCCTCACTGTTAGAGACATGCAGATCCCAGATCAGACTAAGGACAACATCCACGTAGCCTTAGGGACTGGGCTAACTCCCATGGCAGACTCTTATTCTCTGGCATTCTAACTCTATCTCTCTCTCTCTCTGTCTCTCTCTCTCTCTCTCTCTCTCTCTCTCTCTCTCTCTCTCTCTCTCTCTCTCTCTCTCTCTCTCTCTCTCTCTCTCTCTCTCTCTCTCTCTCTGTTTATAGAGCCAGGCACATAAGACTGTATCGTCTGGTAGATTTCTATCTGACCATGGGATTAAGGATAGCACTTGATCTTCAACCCATAACTCAAAACGGGGAGGGAAGAAATGTCCGAACGAAAACCATAACAGCAATAATTCAAGTAAAGATTTGAGGAACGGAAAAGAAGGGCAACAAGTTGCTGTCCAGACACCGCAGAGCTTGACAGCGGGAGGAACACACAGTACAGCTGGGAGGCTACACCGTGTCTAGGGAATTGTAGTTTTAAGTGTGTTTTGTCAGTCTAAAACGTCTAGGTTGTTTACGGGAACCGAGTGCCTAAACTATCGCTATAAGTAGCATGTCTTTGGTTTCAAAGTGCAGTGGGGATGAACAAAAGGTCTTTGGTGGAACCACACAACAGCAAAAAAAGGCCAGGCCACAAGCGTGTGTACTCCATCGCGACCCCGCGGTCCCACACGACATCTCTCCCACGCACGCGTCCCGCTGAACTCTCAAAGGACCCACTCCTACCCAGGGGTAAATATTTGAACAAATTAGGACGGAGCGCACTGTTCTTCTTGTGGTTATTTCGCAGTGCGTTGTTGGCCTCCCATTCCAATCTGCTCTGCTGGCTCTGAAGGAGAAGGGCACCGAGGTGGCCTCGGGTTCAGGAGGAGAACTTTTAAGATCAGAGAGGTCAGGGAAAGGAGGAAGGGTGACCCGCCACTGACCCAGAGGAGATGAGGAACCAAATATTAATAGAGATAGAGAGAGAGAGAGAGAGAGAGAGAGAGAGAGAGAGAGAGAGAGAGAGAGAGAGAGAGAGAGAGGGGAACAGAGGGATCTAGAGACGAATGTCAACGAGAGGAGATGATGATGATGGCGAGGCGCAGCGAAGGCACAGCATGGAATGGCGGTCCATAATTGGAGGAGGACGGAGCGAGGCATGATTAGATGGGAGAGGGTTGTGGAGATGAGAGGATGAGAGGGAGGGCACTTTAGGCTAATAGGGCCGATGCAGAGCAGGCGCAGGAAAGGGTGACCGGGGTCAGCGAGACGTGAGCCGAGAAACAGCATGGGCATAAACGGGGGAGGCGACCTGCAGGGGGCGCCGTCGTGCGCGTGCTTGATGCTGGCCGAGCGGTCTCTGCGCAGCGGCCCGGGTTCAATGGTGGGCAGGCCCGTCGCCGAGGTGGTGGTGGTCCACGACGACGAAATCCTCCTCAGCAGCCCCGGAGGCAAGCTCCGCCGGAGACGCTGCAGTGGACACACACACACACACACACACACACACACACACACACACACACACACAAAGGGCTGATGAGATAGGGCATGACTGGGCAGTGAGTGTGCTGCGGTTGCTCATAGAGCCGGTTCAGAATTGGAAGGGGAGCTGAGGACCAGATGTCTCATGCTATTGAGGAAAGACATGTCCCAATCTCTCTGCCTGGCCACACATTAGGACAGCCAACACACGCACGAGCACGCGCACACCCACACACCCCCCCCACTCACACATACACACACACACACACACACACACACACACACACACACACATCAGAATGACCCCGCTCAACATCTAAGAGGCTAGGAGCATGTCGGCTCTTATCTAGGTTCAATCCAGGCACACGTACCCTCTACTTAGTATCTCTGAACTCAGTTGTGTCATAATGTATTTATTGACAGTCAAATTCTATCAAAACACACACACACACACACACACACACACACACACACACACACACACACACACACACACACACACACACACACACACACACACACATATATGTACAACAAATTCTTTGTATTCAGTCACCCTTACAGCCACATGTCCATCCACTATGAATTTTGATCAGTCCATCTGGTGACTGAGTGTAAATTTACGGTCATGTATTGTGGAGCATAACAACTTAGAATGTCAAACTCACGTGGCTCTAGCACGTTTAGTCAAATGACTTTGTGCGCTTTGGTATTCTGCTGTCTTTGTACAAAAAGGGACTCTATGGCCATTCAAGCGTAAAGACCACTCCAGACAATCCAGGGCCATTATGGTCAGAGGAGGTACCCAGAAAAAGAAGGACTTTTTTGCCCCAGAGTGTTGATGGCTAGCTTCTCTTCTACTTCTCTCTCTCTCTCTCTCTCTCTCTCTCTCTCTCTCTCTCTCTCTCTCTCTCTCTCTCTCTCTCTCTCTCTCTCTCTCTCTCTCTCTCTCTCTCTCTCTCTCTCTCTCTCTCTCTCTCTCTCTCTCTCTCTCTCCTCTCTCTCCCTCTCTCCCTCTCTCTCCCTCTCTCTCTCTCTTTTTTCTCCCTTTCTCTCTTTCTATACAATATCTGCCTTCCTTATTACAATAACATCCCCCCTCCCTCTGTCCCCTCTTTCCCCTCTTCAGCTCTTCGGACTCCTCCCTCTTTCCTCGGAGAAAGCGGGGGAACCCAATCATCAGAGCCCCACCGTTTGAGCAGAGCCAGGCACTTTCAGAAAAGTGTTATGTCTAACTTTCAAAATGCGCCGAGAGCGTCAGAGCTCCGCCGGCTGTAAAGAAAAAGTAGCTGGGTCTGACGTCCACCGGCCCGGCAGTGTCGGAGACGGCGTCCTGGTGGCTGGAACAGAGAGCGCTCTGTGCCGAGGGACGGTGTGGGAGCAGACATCCCGCAAAACAAAGCGGCACTTTGATCCGTGGGAGCAGGTCGATGTCGAAACACGTGTAAAAGCCTCCGCTGGCCTTCTGGTAATTGTGTTATGGCTCTGGTGCTGCTCTCAGCCCAGGGCTCGGGTCCAGAGCGCGGGCCCTAGCCTCGCCGTCAGACACTGGGCTTTATTCAGAACGTGTTGACTCAGCTGGGCCCGCAGCGCGAGATAAAATGGCACTTGGGGAAGCAGACGCGCGCAGTGTTTTTCTTCCCTCTCTCCTGCTGCCTGGGTATCACCTTCGATTCATCACCCTGTCAGACGGGCTGGGCTGGGGGAGAGGATACGGAGGAAACTACCACGGAGAGAGTTTTGGAAGTCGTGACTGTGTCGTCGGGAAATGTCGGCATGCTAGCTGGGAGCTGGGCGGTATTTGATGGAGGAAGAGATGGCAGAAGGAGATCTTGACAGCTTATGTAAAACCAAACACACATGTCGGTGCCCAGGGCCTGAACGAGCTCTTCAGACAGGAGATCTATGTTTGATATGTTCAAGAGGAACTGGATATCTGGAGCAGAGCTACATGATCACCTCGAGATGGCAAATCCAAAAGAAGTTGACACAGATCATTCAACAATATTAACTGTGCTGCTAAGGCAAGCAGCAGATCTAGAAAGGCAAGGATGTCTCATAAATCTATCCTTCTAGAAAGGTGTGTTTACATCAACCTATCAAAAAAATGCACCTCAACATTGAAAGAAAAATATTAAATAATAAAGTTTATGTATAAGTTTGAAGTTCATCCATTTCAGAATGTCTCTCCTATGAGAACAAGGAGCTCCCTGAATGAGTCTCTCAGTGCTCTGGTAACAGGCAGCATGCGCCTTTATAAAACCCATCACACAGTTACGAACGGTGTATAAGGTATCATTTGATTGAGGTGCTCTTACTGCAGCGGGCTTTGGGCAGCAAGCCGGGTGTCTTGCATAGCATCGCGCTCTCTCTATTGAGTCCCACCTCCGCCCTAAGTGCCAGCATGTACTTCTAAGTGTTGGCCCTGTAAAACATTCAGAGCCTTCTGCGAGTGTGTATGCGTCACTGTCCGCTACGTTAGAGACCTGCCACACCAGCACAGGGGGGGACGTGGAGGAAGGCGTTTAAGGAAGGGGAGTTTGTTTTAGTATGAGGCAGGGATGGAATACGTGACTGTTAAGTGACTGTGAATAATGCCACGAAGACTGTGTGTGTGTGTGTGTGTGTGTGTGTGTGTGTGTGTGTGTGTGTGTGTGTGTGTGTGTGTGTGTTTGTGTTTGTGTGTGTGGCGGGGGCGCTGAACATTTACATGAATGTTAGTGTCGGCATGTGATCAACAAAAGCTCTTTACCTTCGGCAGGGCCAGCTTCTCGCCTCTCTCGGGCCCCTCCTCAGAGTCGGAACAGGCGTGGGTGTCGCCGCTGAAGCGGGGTCGGTGGAGGGGCAGCAAGCTGATCTGGGTGCTGAGCAAGTTGCTGACCGCCCGCAGGGAACTGCAGGTGTTGGGGGGCAGCGAGGGGTCAGCCAGCAGGTCTGAGATCAGCCCGTGTGCCTCGCCCATCACGGCTATGTCCACCGTCACACTGGTGCCCGATGACTAGCGGAGAGGGAGAAAGGTAGAGAGAGGATGGGAGGGTTGTACAGGGAGGTGTAAGGGGATAGCAGATAGGATGGGTAGAAGGAAAGGGGGAGAGAGTGGGGGGTGGGGGGGGGGAAGAGGGACAGTAGGCAGGGGACAGTAGAGGAAGGATGTGGAAAAGAGGGGGAGGAAAAATAAAGCAGAGGAGAAAAAAGAAAAAAAAAAGAAAAAGATCAGTTACAGTAGACTTTCTGTGCTAGCAGGATGATGCAAGGATGATGCAATATTGTAAAGATGTCACTCTGGGCTGACGCACACGGCACCTGGGAGTGACTGTGTGTGTGGGTGTGGGTGGGGGTGTGTGTGTGTGTGGGTGCGTGTGTGTGTGTGTGTGTGTGTGTGCGCGCACAGTGGTAAAAGAAAACAATTGCAGGGCAACGGTAATGAAGACAGACATAAAGAGAGAGAGAGAGTGATCAGAGAGCACCGCACACGTTATGTGCTCCGTCATGCGTGTGGATTGAGGAGCATCTCTCACGCAAACCCAGAAGGAGCATATGCTGCCGTTACAACCTTTGGCCGTACTGCATGAGAACACACTGATGATCAGGGTGTGTGCACACATGTCCAATTTACTCCAGCAGACGCCTTAAGGAACGACCTGTGCATGCATGCGCGTATTTGTGTGCTTGTGTGTCTGGGACTATGATTTCATATCGTAGGGTGTTGCTGGCAAGGCCCAGATAGAATATAGAAACCAGAGGTTGCTGTGGCAACAGAATAGGAAGTCTTACAACTTCCCAAGTCCTCCAAAACACACACACACACACACACACACACACACACACACACACACACACACACCTACATGCTGAGCACCATCATGAGAGAGGCAGATATATCCTCTGTCCTATCAAACTTCGCAGCAGGACACTGCTTTAATATGATGTGTTTTTTGACAGCATCCCATCATATTTGTTTTGGGTCCAGTTCACACTTGTCCTGGCTACTATGGAAACATTCCTGGAGCCAGTGTGAGTTAGTGCTCTACACAAAACTGCACAACATAACAACCCGGTGGTATGGGCACGTCCTATTTTGTTTTACAAAGTGTTTGGCATTGTGTCTGTGTTTGTGTGTTTGTGTTCCTGTGTGTGTGAACATGGCCGTGCTCCGAGTGAGCGAGCATGCCTAACACAGTGGCCAGGGACAGCTACCCCTCCATTCCAACTCAACACATAACCCTAACCTGTGAGGAATGTGGAAGTGGCTGGGGGGGGGGGGGGGTGCTGTGCTTAATGTGGTCTCAGAGCTGGGGTGACTAAGACCCACTGTCTGTTTCCCCACTAATAACACAGCAGAACGGAGGTAGTCTACTCAGAGACCTGCCAGGTGACTCACTGGAAGTGACGCTACAGCCTGACACTCCTGACAGGTGGCAGCTCCATTCTGTAAACGCCGACCGTGGCTCGGTGGTGGAAAGGTACGCACGGCCCTTTCATAAGCAGCATCAAACAGACTGCAGCTCACACAGCAGACGTATGTGGGCACGGGTCCTTGTAAGGATCGAGCAGCCATCAAACGTCTTCCTCGTGGCAGGATTGCAGCTTTTGTGATGTCTCTTTCTTTATGTATAGCACTGTGGTCAAATTGTCAGAAGAGGAATGTGATAACATACTAGCTGGCGTTATCACACAGAGAGAAAATGGAGGGAATACAAAGTGAGCTGAGGAAGTGGCTTAGCGTCGTATCGGGTGTTGCGTGCGTGCGTGTATAATTCCGCGGTCCCTGCGAGATCCCCGTCGCTCAGGCGGATCAGCGTGTTGAGCCGTAAGCCGACCCATCCTCCGAACCAAAGGTCAGCTCTGCTGAGTGGAGAGTGTCGCCACAATGGCTGTCACGCGTCATGCTAACATGTGCTAATCAGTTTCACCCCACCCTATCATGTCTCAAAACATGGCATATGATTCTACACACACACACACACACACACACAGCTCCTTGACATTTAAGACCTGTGTGCGTGTCTGCGGGTGTCCGTGCGCGCGTGAGTGTGTGCTCATGCACTCGTTTTGTTAAACATCTTTCCTATACATTTTATATTCACCTTTTTAAGGAAAAAGTTTAGTAGCAGTATGCAAATGAAAGAATAGTCAAAAGTAAAAAAGCGATGAATCAATCCGACTACAGTAGTGTGTTTGCATGAGGCAAACACTTCAATGAGGGGATATGCCATGATGCCAACACCATTTAATGAAACTGTATTTACACTTTGATATCATATGAGCATGCATGGCTCCTTATGATCTGCCATATTTTCGCTCTCCCCATCCCCTCGTCTAGCCCTCCCGTCTCCTCCGTCTTCTTTCCCTCCCCCACTTCCATACATTCTCCTCCTTCCCGTCCAGAGCCGTTTCTAACCATCCAGCTCTACGGGGGCACAGGCCCCCCATGTCCGGGCACGCAGAGTAATGAGTGCACCGCGGTGGACGGACTTGGAACCCAAGGTACACGCTCCAGCTTGTAGTTAGGGTTAAACTGCGCTGTTTTGTGGATAAAATAAAATAAATCATCTTCCAGTAATTTTCAATCTAAAAGAATCCTCTGCCAAATATAGGAGCTTTTACTTTTAATATAGGTGAGATTTTACTGGGGCACAGCAGATCGATACCGGGGCACGTGTCCCAGTAAAAGGGCTCTAGCGACGCCCATGCTCCCGTCCTTCCCTTCCCCTGTTGTGTCCTCTCGCTGAGCAACACAGGCTCCAGTGATATCCACGTACCCAGCAGCCCTCCATGTCCCATCTGGCTGAGTCACCCCACGGCCAGCATCCCCCGAGCAGCTCACTCCCTGTCCTCTGTCCCTCCTCTCCCTCACCCCCTTCACGGGCCGACTCCGTCCTGCATGTCCGACGTCTGTCATGGCCTCGCTCGGCATTCTTCTTTGTCCCAGTGCACCCACTCAAAGAGGGTCTACGGCGAGGCTGCTATTACCTTCAGCCACGGTCCGTGTTCACACTCTTCAAGTGGGCGCACACGCCCGAGATCGGGGCATACACACAAAGACACACACACACACACACACACACACACACACACACACACACACACACAGTATGTGCTGCATGTGCACACGCGCAAGCGGGCCTGGAGCACTGACAAATTGTTCAGCGACCGTCAGAACACCCAATCTGGTATTTCCTGACCTACATTACGACAACAAAAACAGCCCCTTCTGCTTGGCCAGAGCGCGCTAGTTAGCCCCTCTCCCTTCTGAGGTCCGCTCCTCTCTGCTTTCAACACGCAGAGCAGGCCAAGTGAGCGCGTGAAGCTCGCAGCGTGACGCTAACCCACAGTAGCGCCGCTGTGTTCACTGTGGTATATTTAGCCGACTGGGCGAGAGGTTCAGTGGACGCGGGTGTCACCTTTTTTTTCGTGGGGGCGTCTTCCGTTGATCTCATCGCTCCCTCTTTCAGAAATCGCTCCGTCCGGCATCCCTAAGTGCGGGCAAACAAACGGGCCGCGGCCTCGGCAGCAGAATCCAATGGGAGAGGACAGGGGGGCCGAGAGAGAGGCACGTTTCCCACTTACTCGACTCAAACGGTGACTTCACGGTCGATCAAGAGCGAGAGGGAGAGTTGTAGAGTAAATGAACGGATGCCAGATTTGACAAAAGTAGCTATCTGACGATGTTACAACGATGAACAGGCACCAAGTGAAAACGGTGAACCCTGCTTCTATGTAAACAGGACGGGGGATGATTTCCTCAATTTGTCTGCTTTAACACGGCGTATTAACTTATCAAACATCCACCGCCGCCAACGAGCTGCAGCAATACAACTTCCAGCTTGTGTGTGTGTGCCTGTGTGTGCCTGTGTGTGTGTGCCTGAGTGTGCGTGTGTGTGTGTGTGTGTGTGTGTGTCAGTGTGTGTGTGTGTGTGTGTGTGTGTGTGGGCGCCAGTGGGTAGAGCATCCTGATTGTTTCCTGGTAGCCTGGTCAGATGTCCTGCTTGGGGTGGAGGTGGATGGTCTGAATCATCTCAAGCTGAACAAAACCCATTAGGACACTCTTCATGTGGCCCTTTATGACATCCTGCTGCCGTGACATTCAGCCATTACCTGGCAGTAATGGATCCTGTTGAGGTTAATGTCCCTGTGTACAGGTTGTGTTTGTGTGTGCGTGTGTGTGTATGCGTGTGTGTGTGTGTGTTTATGTGAGTGATAAATAGATAGAAAGGGATCGGAAAAAAAGGTTAGGAAGACAGAGACAGCGAGCGAGAGAGATAGATAAAGAGAGAGAGAGAGAGAGAGAGAGAGAGAGAGAGAGAGAGAGATAGAGACAGAGAGAAAAAGAGAGAGAGAAATGTGTGTGTGTTATGTGTGCATGTGTGCATTAGCGTATGTGGGTGTGTGTGTGTACATGAACGTGGGCAATTGAGTTCCTGCATGTATATTTGTTTGTGTAACGTGTGTATGTTTCAGGCAATCTAGTAAAACCAACAGCAGTCTTAACGAAGGCGGGGCCGTAGAGAAAGTATTGATCTCTGAGTTTGAAAGCCATGGCAAACAGCAGGGAACCTGGGTAGAATTCACAGAGTACCCAAACACTGGTCAGGCTCACACATGCACACACACACACACACACACACACACACACACACGCGCACGCACGCACGCACGCACACACACACACACAGACACAGATGCACACACGCACATACGTACAAACACACACACACACACACACGCACGCACGCACGCACGCACGCGCACACACACACACACACACACACACACACACACACACACACACACACACACACACGCACAGCGTAAAGTGCCGTTTGGGAACAGGTGGTCAATGGGTTTTGATTGATTGAGAGCCGCTGGAGCCAGGTACTGTAAGCCTGACAGCTGATCTCCAAGCAGCTACTCTCTACCCTTTCCACCTCTGTTAGCCGGCACGCAGTTCTAAGATACAAACAACGGTTTACCCCGCATGGGGAAATAGATCCAAAAATATATCACATGGGCACGTGGTCTCATTCTCAGATTCTTGCAATCTCTCCTTCCCCTCTCTCTGGCCCACTTACAGTCTCTCTCTCTCTCTCTCTCTCTCTCTCTCTCTCTCTCTCTCTCTCTCTCTCTCTCTCTCTCTCTCTCTCTCTCTCTCTCTCTCTCTCTCTCTCTCTCTCTCTCTCTCTCTCTCTCTCTCTTCTCTCTCACCTCGGAGACTGTGTGGGGGGACATAGGAGTAGATCAGGCGTGAAAGCCAGCAGTGTGCAGATGGTGAGCTGGGCCCACAGGCACAGCCAAGTCAGTCAGGTGGAAACTCGGCAACTCTTTACTAACAGAGCAGATGAGGTCCCCTAGTCTACAAACAGCTCTGGGGACTACAGTAAATACTGCCCTATACACTACAGTACACAAACATGTTGAGACAAATGCTAATATCCCAAATGAAATGTTACGTAAAGACTGTATAGTGCAATGAAAGGGAAGCAAGTAAAAAGGAAATTCGGTCAAATCACCAAACCTCAAAGCCAATCGATTTAGAATCAGAATCACAGATCTTTTAATGGTGTAAAAATGTACCACGTTACCTTTGCTTATCTTTTCCAAAACCACAGTGCAGTGAGGGTTTATGGCTTACCTGCTAGCGATGCTAAAGACTGGTGGGTTAATGACTGTTGTAAAAAGAGGCACCACACGCCAGAGGCACGGATACCTAGACTACAGCAGAATGCTAATCGAGCAGTATGGCAGTTCTTCACAGCTTGTACACCATAAAAGGGAGAATTCACAAGCTACAGTGCTGTTTTAATACAACCTCTCTGTGTATATATCTCCGTCGCCTTCTCCCCCTCTCCTCTCTCTCTTTCTCTCTCCCCTCTAACCAAATGAAACTGACACCTACATTATGTCAGATCAATACCACATCCAATTGTTCCTGCAAAGTGAGAAGATATGGAGACTATGCAAACATTGGATCATACACAGAGTCACATTGAAAGTTCAGTCTCCACAGAACCCCATGACCTAGAAAAGGCAGATGCAGAGCCTAAAACATTCTGCCAATTGAACAGCCCAAGTGTTCAGACATAGCTTAGACACCCCTAATCAACGGTAAACATAATCAAAGTTGTCAGCGTCAAGACCACCAGTTCTCTCGTATACTCTCTGTCTCTCTTTCTCCCCCTCTCTCACATGCACAAACACATCGAGCATGAAAATGGTACGCAAAGAGCAGAGAGGGACCCCAGACGAGGCGCGTCCTCACCGGGTTGGGGGGAGGGTTGGAGTCCCGGAGGCGTCCCACCGTGCTGGCCGAGTGCCTCCTGTGCATGGTGCCAGCTCAGCGTGTCCAGTCCCTGCCGTCCCTGTCAGCGCCCTGTGTGTGTGTGTGCGCGCACCACCTCTCCTCTCCTCTCCTCTCCTCTCCTCTCCTCTCCTGGGTCAGCTCTATGGTGTGACGAGCCACTCCACTGCTGAGGCACGTTCTCGGCGCTCGCCTCACTTCTGGCACGGCGTCCACACGGCATGCACAGACCCCGCTCCCCGCTCCCCGCTCAGGTGGCAGAGCGCCGGCGGGCACACGGGAGTCGGCGACGCAGACCGGAAACGGTCCCGGCGTGCTGTAGCGCGTTGCTAGGATATGCCGGGGGCAAAGAGCAGAGTGGAGCCCTTCCGGACAAAAAGACGTTGTTTAGGGCTCAATAGGGCGCAGCGTTCCGACGCCTACGTTCCCCCCGCTGTTTCCACTGAGAGAGGTGGATGCCTGGCAGCCGATTATATGTATTACCGGGAAAGCACTGCCCACCAACAGGAATGGCACGATTGATGTTATTTCCTGAACAAAGAAGTAGCGTACAGTATATGGAGAAAGCACGACGTTCAGGGGGAGCTTCCAAATACGAGGCGGTAATTCCTTCCCTGGCCGAGGTAGATGTCCAATCAAATCATGAGAATTCTACTGTGGCATTTTCCTGTGTTGAAATATGGTCAGCGTTTCAACGCTCTCTGAACTCTGCCTCTGTCCACCGAAAGCGTACTTACCGCACATCCACAGTCTCACACGGTGTGACTCAGTGTCAACGTGCTCCTCATTGTGCACCTTGACATTCTCAGTGAGAACGATGTTAGAACTATCAGAACTGGCACAGAATACAGCAGCAGATCGATGTGCTACCATAAACCTATCGCGCTGTGGACATTCTTGAAATGCCAGACTTCACCCTGCACACATTCTGAAGGGTTTTTAGTACCACACCACAATATAGTATCATAAGGCAATTTATTTATCAGAATGTAAAAGTAGTTTTATATAGATATGTTCGTCCATGTGTGTGGTTGTTGTTCTGTGTGTCTCTCCTAGCGTTTGTGAATGCCTATGCATGCACAAGTCCTCTGATCTCAGGCGTCGTACGTGGCCAAAACATACCCGCTGGGCCCTTAGGGAACTTTGAAGTGTTCCTCTTTCAATGACAGGGCTCTAGAAGATAAATCCTCTGTAATCCTTAGACTTCACTGGGTCCACAGGAGCCCCCTGGTAGCACAGACAGCGGCGGAGGAGATACCGGACCAGCGCTGAATGAAAGGGACCTGTCTGTGTTCCCCCTAAACAACTAAACGGCCACGTGACAAATAGGAGAGTCAACGACACCTAGCATGACGTGAGTGAAGGAAGCAGCTGCATCGTTTGAAAACACGTGCCCAACAAACACACGCAGTCGCACAGTCTCTCCCCCGGTGTGCTCACTGACCTGGGATCCACGGGCCCCTCCTCTCTTGTGATCCCATTCCAGCTGTGAGATCATCTGGAGGGGGAAAGAGGAGCGGAGTCACTTAGAACTCTGTCCTGCCCACGAGCACTCTATCACCAAACTACGATAGGACACACGTAGTGGACCTCTCTTCACTATTTTTTCTCCTCCTCCCTCCCTCCCTTACTCTCTCCCTCCACTTCGCAGATGATAAAGGCTAAAAATAAAGGAGAGGTGGGGTGCTGAGGAAGAAAAAGAGCGCATCATCACCACCGCTTCGAGGCTGATCTACATAGCCCCTTCTCTCTCCATCCCTCCCTCCCTCCCTCCCTCCCTCCACCCTTCCTCACTCCCTCCTTACATCCTTGTCCGGTTGTCCCCCACGTTCCCTCCACCTCTCCATAATCCCTTGCTCCACTCCCCCTCCTTCCTCGGCCTGCCATGCTTTTCCACTTTGTTCAACGACACAGGGCTATAATTCAATTTCCCGGTCAGACAAGTCTTAGCAGTGGCGCTGCGCTGCCTAATGGCTTCCCTCTTGTTTTAACTTGATGCTGTCTAATTAGTCCAAAGTAGCAGGACAGAGGTCCCAGTGGCACCGCTGGGCCTAGTTAAACCTCCCCTCCATGGGGAGCAGCACGACAGAGTTAGAGTTAAAGAGAGACTGTCTCTCTCTCTCTCTCTGTGTGTGTGTGTGTGTGTGTGTGTGTGTGTGTGTGTGTGTGTGTGTGTGTGTGTGTGTGTGTGTTTGGGAAGACAAGAGCAAGAAGGATATGAGAAGGAGAAGCTTAATGCCATCTCCAATACTACAGGATACACGGCTAACTCGTAATCCAGTCTAATTCTTTTGGCTCAGGGCGCGATACGAGGTCGTCTACGTACGCGGACTAAGAGTGAAGCAGAGCTCCCTCTCTGCTGCCCTTTTCCTCCTATCGTCGTCCCACAGCAGGCACCGTTTCCCATTCCCATTCAGCAAATCACCAGGAACAACGGCGAAAAGAGAAGAAAACCCAACTCAACAAAGAGCCATGTGCCGCTCAGAGCCGTCGGGCCCCCATGCCCTCATGGAGATTGAGAGTGTGCCTAGAACCGTGTCTCTGCCAGCGGCGTGACCGAGCCAACGGGTTACGCAACCTTACGTAATCCCCCTGGCGTGGACTCTTCTGACTGTTTATGATTGGGCTGTGAACCGTGGGTATTCTAATTCACTCTTAACCTTATCAATGTGGAGAAGGGAAAGGCATCCGCGTCCATTGAAGAGCAGCGGCTCCCTCTCAATCACCCCTTCCTTTTTCTAGAAAGGGATCATCACTGAATGACATTGTAGAGAAAGAACCTGAGATCTGTACCCGTCTCTTGATTTGATTTGAAACGTCATAAAGGATTGGATAACCCAATCCCCACAGGATTTACTATATAGCTTCATTCATATCAAAGTGTTACATAAGCCCCTTCAATAGATGAGCATTTGCTAAACTATGGGCTTTACTAAATATCACAGTGAGTGCTGAATCCACACAGTACACAGTCACTCTATAATATAGCTACTTATTCAAATCAAATAAAAAAAAAATAAACAGTTTAAACGTGGCTATGGGCAAAGTTCCAGAGCGTGCACCTGATCCAGTCGCATCATGTCTTCGCCAGCGGATGATTAACCCAGCCTGAAACGGCAGACGGCCTCCTGCTTCTGTCCTCTGTAAAATGATGCCTCTGAAATGCCTTCCAGCGCCGTCCACAGCAGGCTTCAGGTCTATGGTATATTAGGCCCCTGGTTCAGGCTCCTTCTTCCTGGAACTACACTATCCCTATTGGATAAGGGGGAAGTAATATGGAGGCCCTGCAGGGATCGCAGTAGTCCGGGCCCGTGCTAAGCTCATTACGCCACTGCCATGTTGAACTCTCTAACAGCACTGCACTAACAGTAGAGCAGGGCTGGAACCGCTTTCATAAGGCTCGGAGTATGGCCACCACTAATAGTGTAGGATAAAACAGAATATTTCAAAGCCCAGCTTTGACCAGACGTAACCTTGATTTCCTCTGAACACTTGATGTAAATGGATGGATTCCAACGGATGGTTGGAGTTAAAAGTCTGTTATTCCAAAAAGTTACAGTTCGGTTTTACACAATTTTTTTTATTTCTGACAACTGTTTTGTGTTGCAACTCTGCAAGGACAAAAGTCAACGTCGCTCCGTCATACATGAGATATAATCATGCATGAATGTTAGAATATCATCTGCATTTTAAATCAGGTGTGTGTGGACACGTGCACAGAGCCTTATCGTCTTTGTCGGTATGTGTTCTGCGGCAGGACCACTGAGGCTCTTCATCCGGCTGTAAGTTGAATCCAACAGTGCGACGAAGACTGCGGACGAAAGCTTCAGTGAGCCGCCGAGGGAGAGTTGGCAGTGAGTAAGAGGAGGGGGGGCGGGGGGGAGTCATGAAAATATAATGAACAGAACCGTAACCATGAGAGCAAAATGAAGATACAACTGGAGGAGGTGTGACAGAGGGAGAAGGAAACCCTCTCTGACCAAATCATTCTGCCACATGGACGACAAGAGGACCAGGTGGAAAACGAGAAGCCTCCCCTTTATTTGGGGTGGATTCTTCTGAATGGTAAATGACAGGCGAAGCCCCCCATCCCCTAGGAGGTGGACGATGCGGTCAGGCTAATCCACTGTGAAGGAGGTGTCACCGTCTCCAGACCCGGGTCCGCAGGACTGTGTCGCTGTCGGAGCATCCCTTTCATCTCTCACACGCCCCCTTCTTCCTCCCGTCCCGCTCTCTTCCTCGTCTCTCTCATCTTTTCATTTGACTTTTCTCTCACTCTGCCTTTTTCACACCTTCCTCTTCTTAGTGTCTTCCCACGAGCTCACTTTTAAATATCTGTCTCTGATCTTTCTCTCCCTCACACGCACACACGGGCACGCGCGCGAGAGAGCGCGAGAGCGCACGCACGAGCGCACGCACGCACGCACGCACGCACGCACGCACACTTTTGCCTTTCCCATTAGAAAGTCATTAGACTTTCTGCTCAGTGTAACTGTACCTTAGATAGCCTCTACGATGACTCTAAAACAATTTGAATAGCATTAAGACCATCGCGAGGCCAGAACACTGCTGAAGCCTAATGCAGACCAGGGCTAAAGATCCCCATTCAAAGTTCCATGATTCATTCATAACCAATTTTATGCTGCCCCAGGCCACAGTAACGCCATGCTCGGTCAATGGTTCTATATCAATTCATATCTCTCGGCTGTCCAAAATAATATCGTGCATTAGAGATTTTCCTTCGCAAGCCATCGCGCTGTGCCAGCGGGGATAACTAACCCCGTCCTGTCTGCCATGTGCTCGCTCTGTCCTCTGGTGCTTTCCTGCACCAGTGGGATTGTTAGCAGTGGATTTTCAATCGGGCCATCAGGAGTTGGGATGACAGTCTGTGCATGATTAGTTTCACCTCATTACAAGTGTGCGCCAGTGGAACGGCAGACGGAGGGAGCAGCCTGCAGTAGCACCCTTCAGCCTGAAGGGGGAGGTGAAGCGGTTATCATGACCTGAGCTGCACCGTGGCAGCACCAAAGGCAGAGGAGCTCCACCTAACCCACTGTCACACACACACACACACACACACACACACACATCTCAGTATGTTGGCACAATTGGATACTATGTATGGAATAAACACACACCTACACACACGTCAAAGATTTTCTTTCTCATTAGAGGGCTCGATCTGAAAGAGATCGAGCTGACACAATGACAACGACAATCAAATGTTGTAAAACATGCATTTCAAATCATACTAATTGTTTTGGGAGCATAGTCAATGTTTGAGCTGCACACAAACGACGGCGTACCTGAGCAGAGTGTATGAGGGCTGGCAGTAAATGACGGTATTCCTGAATGTAAATCTTCTCCGTGTGTGTATTACTCCTGCCCGAGTCCATTGCATTAATCGTAGTGTCAGAACATAACAAATTCCATTCAGGCCCATAATTACCCTTAAGCCCACACACTCTCCATATTTCAGCCCATGTGGTACTTTGGAATAAATCACCTGCTGCCAGTGGCCCGTGGCGGGCTGATCTGCTCTGCATGCCGTGTAAATTGAAAAATGGAGTGATTTCTAAAGCAGCCGTCAGGCTTCAAGAGCCCCGCCAGTTTGTTATTAGAGCTTAAACAGAAGACGCACACGAAAACACACACACACACACACACACACACACACACACACACACACACACACCTAGAAATACAGATGGAGTGAACAGCCAGGTTCTTGCACCCTCCCAGAAACAGAGGCACATGAAGCAAAGACGACCTCAGTGATACATTCAGTTGCACGGCGTTAACTTCTGTATATGACCCATGCGTTCAGTAAAACTCTACACCAGCGTGCTCAGCCAAGCGCGCCACGGTTTTCTGCCAAGGCCAAATCCACGAGAGTTGGGTGACTATATGCATTTGGCACGGGCAGTCACCCCCCACAACCACCACCACCACCAGCATCCCCGTCACCGGCCAGGAGACCTGAAGCCCAGACCTTGAGGTTTTATGGGACGCGTGGTTCTGCCAAGGCTCCAGGTGGGACGGAGTTCCAGAAAGCCAGGAAAGGCAGGGCTCCTGCCCGGAGAGGGTTTTCTGCCCCGCTTGCTCCAGCAACAAGCCTGCAGGCCTGCCACCAGATTCCTCCATGAGGATTATCCAAGGCCTTCCAAGACCATTAAGAAATAATGGCACATTCACAGCTCCCACAGAAAACACTTAGGGCCGGAGTAATCACCGGCAGCGGACTGACGTCCGTGTGGTTCACATCTCGGCCTGCTGAAACAATGCCCATTGACAAACTCAATCAGGATCAACCGTCTACAAGTCAGAGGACTATTTCCATACTGGGAGTTTAATAATTTTGACGACATGATTGATATCCCAGTAGAAACTGAGGAATTCAAAATCAGTAGGGCTGACAACACAGATTGTGCAAGCTTGTAGATTATGGAAGATGGGGGATAATGAGAGCCCACAAATATAACCCTCCAATTAATAGCAAATACCCAGTTTGAATAGAGGAACAATTTGCAGTGCACACATTTGGCTGGCAGTGGCCTATTTAAAGAAGTTTAGTATTTTAGTCTGGTTGCTCCTTGTAATACTGGTGTCTTCCTCTGAAGCAGAAAGAAGCCTTAGTACCTTTGGAAGGCTCAAGACAAGGCTTCCCTCAACAATTTACCAAAAGTAGACGAAACCATAATTGCTGTGTGTCGCATACATCAAGACAATTTGGACCTGCTAAATGAAAAGTAAATATGGTGGTAATGTATTAATGGGTCTGACCGATGTAAGCATGTCTTTGGTGCATTGGAGCGAAAAGTGCTAAGCAATACATTGCATTGCCTAATCCCTAGCCATGCTGCCTTGTCATAATAAAGTAGGAGGAGGAACTCACAAAATCTGTGAACAGTTTCAAAAGGGATTAACAGGTTAGTCACGAATAGCATTTTTAAGCTTCCCTTTTGTTTCTAAAGCAGTGTAAAAAGAAAACATACATTTTAAAAGGAAATAAGACACTTCTTAAATGTTGTGTTCACACCCTTTTAATTAACTAGAATATGGGATGGTACATTTAATTTTTGATTGTCTTGATTCCTTAAAATGTTGGTGGAGGAAGGGGTAGTATGCAATTTTATATCAGAATCTTCATCAGCAATTGTAGAGATGGCAGAACAAAAGAAACAAAAACTGTCCCCCCCCCCCACAATGTCCAACACAACCCTACGCCCTTGAGGTAAAGTATTGTGTGCTTGAACAGCTGAAGAGCTGTTTCTTTGAAAAACACAAATGTGTGTCAAATCAAAAAAGATTCAAGCAGGGCTTTGTACAGCACAAATGTTACCAATGCAATAGGCTTTTTCCAGACATGTTTTTATAATATCTTTTGAAATACATGTAATAGATTTTGCATGGGGAAACAGTCTCATCTCTAATGCACAATGTAATAACATTACTTGAAACACACTCAATAAATTGCCATCACATTCGCTCAGTCGCGCATGGACTAACATGCATACTGTAGAGTTGGTTAAATCGAAAGCAGAGCACTCAAAAAGCTCATAAATCAACTGCATATTTACCACGGAAAATGTGCATACCGAAAGCATATGTTTTTTTATGACTTTTATGACGTTTCAGTATAATTTAAAAAAGCACAGTCACTTTTTTACAGCCTAACCCTGACCAGTCATAATAGTGTTCCAGGCCCAGCGCTGGACGTTCCCCGTGCCAAAGGTCTGTCCACGGCGCTACATCCTGTTCCCCACCCTGCTGCGCGCACTCAGCCTTTACATGTCAACAAGCCAGTCATTACATACAGTAAGTCTGGACGCAACACTCAGTGAAACTCTCATCTGAGAAGGTACAAATGACTGCCTGAGAGCGGGCCACTCGCCCGGGGGTTCTTAATGGGAACCTCCCCACCGCGGGGCTAGACGAAGGACACCACCACAGCCCCAACACTTCATCACATGTGTATGGGAGCTGGGGGGTGGGGGAGGGCTGCTAGAGGCCAGGAGGAAACAGACGCGTTAGAACAAACTGGGGATGGGTTCAATTCAATGAACAACCTCTTAGTGACACAACGGAACAGCTTTCCTCTCCTATCTACCTGGCCCTTTCATGACCACCTTCTCATGTTTCTCAAAGTAGAGCTGCACTATAAATACATATCTGTTCACACAGCGTGGCGTGAGTGTTTTTAGTCAAGCGTTGAGCAGACACAGACGAGGGCCGTGCCAAAGGAACCCTTTGGGATGGGACGATGACTCACTCATCCACGCACGAACACACACACATACGCACACACACACACAAACACACACATCTCAGCCTCGAGTCCATCAGTGGGGCTCATTGATGCTAATTGTTCCCAATCGGTGTCTGAGGGGACCTGTCGATGGCCAGAGACGCAGGCCTGGGATTGCTTATTGATCCCATTAGATCATCACGTCATTCCGCCCCATCCAACACTGCCAGACGCACACACTGCTCGCCTACTCTGCCAGGGGAGGGAAGGAGGAAGGGAGGGAGGGAGAGGGTGAGAGGCTTGGGAAGTGTCGAGGTGAGGTTCTAGGCTAGAGGTTAAAATAGGATGAGCGAGGACAGGGAAGAGTGCGGATAACTTGGTAACAATGACGTGAGCGATGCCAGCGTAGTAAAGTCAGAGCTCACCTTGAAGCACTAGAATCTGGGCGGCCTTTATGGCAAAAGCCTACCTTTCCCTACAGTGCACATATGAATCTAACAGCAAGCAGACAAATCACTGGTTTAAGGCTATTTCTATTTCTGTGAGGACCTAAACAGGCCAGGGGCAGTAAGTACACACAGCCAGCTCTATAACGGGTAGTAAGCTGTAAGACAAGGAAAGGCAAATACGGGCTTCAGACACATATTTATTTCTATTCGGTGGGCTTTGTCCATCCTGGACTTTTATTTGATGAGTATGTGAGGTTGCTGGTTCAATTTCTACTGACATTGTTAATGCACAACTAAGTTGGGCTGTAAAAAACAAACAAAGAGAGTGCACTTCTCTGCACTCAATCCTGGCTTTTTTCCAGGTACACCAGTCTCTCTCTCTCTCTCTCTCTCTCTCTCTCTCTCTCTCTCTCTCTCTCTCTCTCAGTCTGTGCGTGTATGTGTGTGTGTGTGTGTGTGTGTGTGTGTGTGTGTGTGTGTGTGTGTGTGTGTGCGTGTGTGTGTGTGTGTCTGTTTGTGTGTCACCAGCCCACATCATCTCCCCTGTCCCCTGTGGCTGCTGGGTCCCAGTGGCAGCCTGCTGAGAGGGGCTCTGGCTGCCCTCAGATTGGGTTAGAGTCTGGCTAATGGTGGGTAGTGGAGGGACTGCATTACCCCTTAACCCCTGGAAAGGACAAACACACACACACACACACACACACACACACACACACACACATGCAGTGGATTGGACAGAGAGATCTATAATGGCAACGTGTCTGGTATCTCTAATCACTACAATCAGGTTGAGCAGACACCCGGTTTGACAGCCCATTTATCGACCGTGCATATTTACAGATTGTGTTCTAAAAATACTAATATACAAGCTTTCCTGGTAGTTCTGCTAGTTTTAATTCGAACTGGCCTTTAGTCTGTGAAATGCTTTTCCTGCTTGTGTCCATATGCATAAGCAAACACTGACTTTTGTTTTATTCACATGACCAGCAACTTTTGAATTTGTTTGGTATTACAGAAAAAAGCAGATTGGAGAAATTTGGTTTTGGCTTTTCCTTCAAATGCTGCTTTATTTCAGTTAGCCACCATCATTCAACTATAAGACTATCCATTAGCCCTTATTAGAATTCATTGGCCAAATGTGATGGTGGTCAATGCAAGTGATTCACTTGATATCTGAAATTTGTTTCAGGTAGGCTACACAAAGAAAGACCAATGGAATTCAACTCAGATTGGAATGAGTCAATTGTGAACTACTGTGACGCACATTTTGGATTAATTTGCGTTGCTGAAAAGGGCTCTTAAGCGTTATGTTTAGGAGTCATCGTGCACAATATGTTGAAATTGTGAAGCTGATAATTGTGACAGAATATCGTCTGAAATTCCAGGCCGAAATAAACAAATGAGTGTACATGCATCTTGAATGGGTTCCACAGTTAAGAGGACTTCTAGATTTATGAACATAGAAAGAAACAATTTTAAATTCTATGGTGAAACTGCTTTTCCCATCCACAGTGTATGTCTTTATAGGCACCTTTCTCAAAAGCAAACAAAACAACACATTAACCTACATAAGCACCTGCCACTGGATTGCCTAAAATGTAGTTCACTCTTTAAATCAATAATGAAGTGGTTATCTCTGTCTCGGATCCCCCCTATTCCATCTCAGTATTGCCAGAAATGGGATGTGGGTGTATTTTTTATATGCATAGACATGGGTTAATTTTTCAGGTGCTGGATGAGGACGTCATATAAATATGTCAACGGATCACTTCTTTCCTGTCTTAAATCGTCTGAAAAAAAGGTGAACCATCGCTACACATACCACAGACTCCTACCGAAAGGAAGAAAATAAGAAAGAGAGAGGGAGACAAAATATTGTCACCCCGAGAGCTGATAAACGAGAGGAAACGAGAGGAAAAGCAAGTGCAATTCGAACAATGCAAAGCATGGAGGAGAGAGACAGAGGAAGGTCAGGTGGGCGCCCTCGATCAATATGGAGAGCCCTTATTTTACAGAAGGTTTAATTGACCAGGATCTGTGGGGCTAGCCAAATCCAGACGGGCACGCCGGGATGCTTCTGCCCTGTTACCACGGCAACGAAAGAATCACTTGACGTCACGCCACAACTTGTAGGTTCTCTTTAAGTTCTACTTAAATTAGCTAGAATGTGTAAACATGTGAAAACACAAAGGTTTGCAAAGGTTGAACTTTCTTCCAGTAAGGCCACGGTTACATTGCGGTTGCATGATACCACTTGAATGTCAATGAGCTTGCACGCTTTGTCGCGTACACACATAGAGACGATATAGATGGTATAGATTGTATAGACAGTGTTCTATCCCTATGCATAAACGTGTGTGATTGTGCCCTTCAGCCAGTCTGTGAGGCAGGCTGCGAGTCTTTGTACAATGAAAGATTGTGGGCATGTTCTTACTTTGCAAGTCATTATTCATGCTCTCTTTAACGAATTTGCTCTATCGAAGTTTACTACTGTAGTTATGTTGATTTAAAAAAGAAGTAAAATCTTAGCAGACCGTTTGAGAACAAAGAAAGAAAATGGCCTATAATTCCATGAGGAGGTTTAGAAGCCAAGTGGACATAAAATCGCAGCCTGCACCCTCACAGAATGCAGGGTGAGCGTGGTTTCTGGTCCCTGTGCCATACATCACTTCCCTTCAGATGCCAAGCCGCATTAGGAAGCATTCCAGTGGCTTTATGCATGTGTGCCTTGACATACACACACACACACACACACACACACACACACACACACACACACACACACACGCACACACACACACCCATCGCAATAAACACACTCTCACTATCTCTCCTCCTCTATCCATCTCATTCTCTCTCTCACACACAAACACACGCACAACCCCCCCCCCCCCCCCGTTCTTGAGCTCACTTAGTAAGTGGAGTGATCTTCCCGTGCTAAAGGCGAACCCATCGTAGGTTCCCTTAGCGTCAAGTCGCGTGCCTCTCTCACTCCATTACTGTCAGCGCGCATCAAATCATGTGCGTCACGACTCAACGCTCTCCGCGAGGTCACGCCCGCCGACTGACGTCGCGTTTGGGTGTGAGGGGCGCCGAGACGCCAACTCCACAGGAGATGTGAACACCGGGACACAAGACTTCCATTTGCCATGTCGTGAGTACCTTCAAAAAGAGGGAAACCATTTGGAAATGTTCCCTCTTACCCTTTCAGTGCATAATCAAAATTATAATCTGTTGGAGGAAATCTCTTCAGTGTGATCAAACATCGTAGGCCTGTGTAGTGTGGGATGTGTAGGGCTGCTTCAGCTGCATCACTTCCCTGCCTGTTCTGCGTACATAATGCACATGGGGGAAGTGAGGTCTGACAGCTGTTTTAGCCGAAGCGGGGGGAGGGGGGGGGGGGGTGTTCCTGATTGTCTAAATAAACACAGAATTCGCAGTCTTTATGACAATAATGGCTCTATGGGAAATGTCTATGAGAAACTGGGAGCGTCAACATTTTGCGATGTGGTTTGTGGCAGGCTGGGGAGCGGCGAGAGCTCAGCAACACACTGTCCAAACAGACTTACTGTGTTTTCTTAGATCAGGAAACAGAGGGAGGGCTTCGGCACGGTCTCAACCCTACAGAGAACCTATATTCAGCTCCTTAATAAAAAGGACTGCGTTGAGCTTAATATGACACAGCTGGAGGGCAGCTACACTCATACACATTTCTGTGTCACACACACACACACTCATACTATATATTTCCCTCTATAGATGTATTTCTCTCCAAGTATATCTCTCACAGAAACACACACAAATGTATAATATTAACAGATCATTCCTCTGGTAATTTCATTTATTGCAAAGAGAAATAAAAATAAATTAAATTGCACTGTTCAAATAAAAATGTGATTACATTTTACAGGACAAAAGGAACATTCAATTTACAAAGTAGCAAATTTTGATTAGTGGATGATTGTCAAATGGTTAGGATTCAGGTCTATTGTCATCTCATCATGGGCTCCATCTGTCATTTGACAACCAGTCACTATCCAACAGCGAACCTCGGATACTGTCCGTCATTACACCTTCAAATACCCATAAATGTTCACTGTCCCCCTTTTTAGGTCTTAAAGTGTAGCAACATTATGGCATTAGCCAACGGTAATCTCTCTCTCTCTCTCTCTCTCTCTCTCTCTCTCTCTCTCTCTCTCTCTCTCTCTCTCTCTCTCTCTCTCTCTCTCTCTCTCTCTCTCTCTCTCTCTCTCTCTCTCTCTCTCTCTCTCTCTCTCTCTCTCTCCCCCTCCCCCCCCCCCTCTCTCTCCCTCCATATATTTCTCCTGTCTAACTGAATCATCCATTACTCCCAGCCCAAGGAGTCTTTCACCATATGTCAACACAGAAGGAACGCAGCAGTTGGCAAGCAAAACAATACACTATTAAAACTAGCTTTGATCAATGTGTGTCCTGCGTATGTGTCATGTGGCTACGCTACTCTACGCCTCATCTCTCCAATATACATTTAGATATTACTTACAAGCGTGTCTGTTTCATGCATTTACATTTCCTGATCATATAAGTGGCATCTGGCATGTTAAACAAAAGACAGAAGCAGATGGTTTGTTAAGAAGAAGTGGACAGAAGCATCTCATCTGATATGTACTACAACCAGAATCTATGAATAGACATCAACAACGTCATTGAGCAAAAGACTTCTGCCCTTGATGGGATATGGCTTCGAGCACAATGCAGAGCAGACAATCAAACGCAGATAATTCGATCAGGGGGTTGCAACGGTGGACAGAATTTCCATGTTCATGTAAATGATGCCGTTAGTTGTATATCAGTGAAACAGATATCCCTGCAAGCCAAGATCCTTGCCCCACTATCTCCGTCCCCACAGTGAAACGTGGAAGCATAACTGATAGTCCTCCCTGGCATAATTCTAGATGATCCAGGTGTGCGACTCTAAGGCCGACATGTTTACTCCGTTCGATTTAACAGCACACCAAAACAATGTTGCGACAGTGAACCCAGGTCTGAGGGGATGAACCGCAAAGATGTGTCCGAGAGGAAAACAAACAACAGGCTTTTCTCAGAACCACTAAAGCATCTTAATCCCTGGCTTCAGGGTAAAACGCATGGACGTCCATGGTCTTTTACACAACAACAACATAATCCAATAGCAGTGGCCTCCCTAAGCAAGAATGGTCAGAAAACAAGGAAGAGGAGAATTTGGGAGGGACTATAAGAAAAATGTTCCTTGTGAATTTTTGAGAAAATTATATACAGTGTCGCTGGCACTAACAAGCAGTAGTGTACCAGCCAAAGCCAAAGAGCAGAGTAGACAGAAAGTGTGTGTGTGCGTGTGTGTGTGTGTGTGTGTGTGTGTGTGTGTGTGTGCTTGCGTGTAAGAGAAAAAAAGAGAGAGATCGAGTGTGCATGTGTACGTGTGTTCCCATCCTAATAGCCTGTGCAGACGTCAAAGCCGCAGCCAGCCCCCTCGTCTGTTCCACATAACTGCTCATTTCAAAATGTGTTTCCACAGGCTACAAAGCAGGCACGGAAAAAAGTGTACTTGACATACGTGCAGCTTTCTTCGTCTAAACGGTAAATTTCCACTTTATTGTCATCAAAATCTCTTTTACAGTATGAACAAAAAGAAGCTTAAATTGTGTCTGGCTTCTACTACTGTAAGAGCACAGAGTGCTGGTTTTAAAGTTACTTGAGGCAGTTTATCTGTAGGAGATGACTTTGGAGACCCCTACCATTTGCTTAGTGTAATTATTTTCCCTAACCGTTGCAAAAGAAGACAAGCAGAATGCTCGTGGTCACTGCATATCGCTAGCACCATCAACAACTATATTCCAAGTATGGGCATCGCTTCCTGATTTAGTGACACACTTTCTTGTGCCATAAAGCAATTCGTCAGAGTTTCGCGGGAGATCGTGCCCAGTGCCAGACAAAATTTGTGTTAAATATTGAGACTTCAAGAGGACTGATCTGAACCGCAATTTTTTTATTCTCCCATAGACATTACAATGTGCTATCAGTAGAAATGTATTGATAATCCGTTTATATAAAAATGTTGCCTATAGTTGATATAAGATTGACCCCTTAAACTGAGCGGCCCATTTTGGCGGTGTTTCTACTTCAGCAGATATTGTTATGTGACAGCCATGTCCATGTGATCATTGTTAAAGGGCCACTCCACCGATACTTAGTATGAAATGTATGTTCTTGGCATGTTAATAGTTTGCCAACGCTGTCTCCGTAAGCAGGAAGAGCAATAAGTACAACAGTTTGAATCCACGTGATGTATTATGCCTGGTGTCCAAATTAGGCTGAATTCCAAACTGAAAATAAGGACATTTGAAAAAACAGATTGTTGATGAGAAAGTGGCATTATTTTCATGAATATATTTTTTGCCCGTTAGCTAATTTTATAATAAATCGGTAATCGAGGCTAGATCCCAAAAGTTCTAAAGTCCAATGTGCTATTGACATTAAATTTTTTACATTACGTTCTTTTGTCGCTGTCTGAGGGCAATGTCGTTTGAAAGCATATTAGAGTAGGTTTGACAAATTGCTGACTGACAATTTTCCCTTTCTATTACTGAGGCAACTTAGGTTCAATTGCCATGGCTGAATTGAGCAGTGGAGCAGGCCTTCAAAGGCAGTGATATAGGGCAGAACGAGCACCTGGGTCTGGATGACCCACGTCAACTCACTCTCACGCGCACATGCGGACGGGACACAAGCATAAAGCCCATATCTACTGAGGCATACACACAGACATTACACTCACAGCACACACAGACAAACACACACATAGTGTGTGGGCTCTGTCGAAATGGGCCAGACCCGCATCAAAGCTTCTCTGCTTATTTGACCAGGCCATCCCCTGCCAGCCTGCCTTCTTACGTACATTCATTTGAGACGTCAGACGGGAAGAAAGCGAGGGATGGACTGGAAGGGATGTGACTGTGTGTGTGTGTGTGTCTTTGTGCATGTGTGTGTGTGTGTGTGTGTGTGTGTGTGTGTGTGCATGTGTGTGTGTGTGTGTGTGTGTGTGTGTGTGTGTGTTGTGCCTTCGGGCTGGACATGAGACATGAGTTAACAGCTGCTAACAGCATATTTTCCCCTCTGTTCGTCACATCTTCAAAGGAGGACATTTTCTCTGTTGACGTCAGCTCTTCAGAGAAACTCAGCTCATAGTGGTTCTCACTATCTCATGTTTTTTTTTTCAGTATGGGAAGGAACACGTGCTATGCTAACATACTGCCCGGGCACCATACATAAAGCTCAGAAACATTCATACAAAAGCTGTGAAATTAGCTTTACGTTTTCTTTCCTCCAGATTCATGGAACTGAAAATCCATAACAAAAAATTGTGCAGCTTGTTTCACTAGAACAACTTAAAGTATAAATATAAAGTACATATTATGTTTGGAATGTTTTTAAACTCATTGTAAATATGATTTATACACTAGTAAATACATGAGGTGTTTGAAGGATCTTGTAATTTCTTAAAATAAATCAATATTGCAAAGCAATTCCAGCCAAACACGTTTAAGCCAGGACGACTATCAGTGCTGAATGTCCGTGGGTCAGACAGTGCATGCTAACCTAAGCCTAGGGGTCCATTCATGATAGGATCAACCAATGTCCTGGATAAAGGAGATTTATTGACCGAATACATCAAATCATCTTTTCTGATCAGATCAATGCATGGATCAACCAAGATGAGTGGATTTGTGATTAAAATGGAATGTTTTGGATATGCTTTTCTGTGTGCTGTAAAACAGTGATGGGGGCTCAGCATGCCCTCTATAAATCCAAGGCCCCCTGGACAATGCACCAAGAAACCCCCAATAACCTACTCAAAGACCAACAATCGCCAACATCATACAGCCTTATCTCAGAGTGCTAAACCTCACTTGTATTATTTATACATACACAAACGCTGCCTAATATTCAAGTTTTTGGAGTTTGAATGGCAATTGTGAAACGGACTTAACCCTCGTTGGGTGAAAGATCAACTTTGAAACAATCTGTGAGTTCAGTTCCTTGTTAACCACATAGAGCACATTCATTTCAGGAATATTTCTAATGTGCCTACCAGACACATTCGCGAGCCATGAAATACAAGAAATTGCATGAAAAACACAAGTACAATGTTCCAGTACAGCAATACAGAGCCAAATAATCTAATTGAATAAAGTGCCAAAACAGTAAAACACATTCACAAATTGGAACTAAAAATGAACTTGAACTCAAAATGAACGTACTGCAGCACAATCAATGGCAGAGAGCGCAAGAGATGCTTAAAGCCAAAGGGAGATACAGGAGCAGCAGGGAAACAAGCTGAACACAAACAATGGATTATCCGTTCGAAGTCAGCCCCGGCGTCTATGTCCGTCTAAAGCCCCACACACCTCAGCCTCCGTCCACAGGACAGAGGCAGGACAGGGCAGGTCAGGGAGGGAATCTGCTGTGTTTGTCTGAATCTCAGACAGGGCATACCAGGACTTACAACACACATACACACACACACACACGTGTGTGTGTGTGTGTGTGTGTGTGTGTACGCTCCCACACAAACATCCCTTTGCACACAGTCAGCAGTGGCTTACATAACGGTGTGAGTGATGGCAGCTGAGGACACCACGCTGCCGCTGGCAACAGTCCTGTGGATGACGGAGTGAGAGCAATGGGCACGGATGAAGGGAGTGAGATGACAAATGAGAGAAAAATCCTCTAGGAAAATCAAATGAAATCCTAAAATAGTTTCGCAATAAAATGCAATAAAAATGGGATTTTATTAGGTAAATAATCCAGATGGATTGGTTACAAAATCTTTTTTGGCTAAACAATTGTTTGATAATAGCTTTAACAATAGCCTTCCTGCATCGAATTCCTGATGTGGGTTCATCAATTATTTTTTAATGATTGTTGACTACTAGTACTAGTAAAATTGAAAAACGTGCTGAACTGGTTAAAATGTTTTTGTCTCCATGATGGATGTATATATGAAAATTATTTTATAAAAAGTCAAAAGTGAACACATAAGTATTATTGCACATCTTTGATATTTTTTTCTAAGGTATATCTTGTCATATTTGGCGAAGCCCTGCTAGCTGGTACTACGTGCTTACAGCCATTGTTGCAAAGCTAGACTACATTTACCAATCTACTAACTCATTACCGGGCATGCAATCACAACATTGGCATTGATCGTCTCGTCTAACTAGGGGAAGTGGGAACATAGGTATCTTATTTCCCAAAATGTTTCTGACACTTTAATCTACACAAATTAGCTAATTAGATTGGTTTTGCAGCTATTAATATTCTGAAACATACACATCACACTTCAAGGTCCATAATGTCATTTTAAAGTCAGTTTGTGTGGGCTAAATATTTCCCCTAAACCCAATTCGATTACACCTTGATGGAGGCACAATCAACAGTGTCCGCCAATTTCTTACTAGGCAAACCTCTTCCTCCATCACATGAGTGAGTAAACACATCAACCTGTGTTATCGTCACACGTGCAGTTCAAGCTGAAAGGTAGTTCTGTGCCCCCCACTGTTGGTGTCCCCTCCAATATAAATCAGGGACTTAGCATGGGGCCTATAGGGACCATTGATGAATTAACATCAGCGGGTCAGTCCACTCTGGAGTTAAGGGTAGGGGGAGTGTAGAGCCGTGTTTTCAGCTCTGGGAAGCAATGGTGCAGCGATACCTGACTGGAATGACACCTTCCTTTCAGGAATATCACGTTCCTGCCGCTCACTTCCTTTTTCACACGTAGGACGCTGCCTCACAAAAACATTTGAGTTCACACACACTCAAATAGGCTCCAGTGTATGCATTTATTTCACATGCTGTGTTGGACAATGTGCATTGTTTTTGCATCGCATTTGTGAGCAATTCAGCACAGCCGCGTAAGCAAATAGCTGTATGGTAATGAGCCTCCCTAGTCAGCCCCATTACTGACAAACACACATACACACACACGCCTACGCAAGCACACTTACAGTTATTACAGCGCATTCAGCTGGCAATAGCTCTACAGCCACACCATGCTCTGGAAGCCATAAGCCTGACTGGGAGAAACTCACCAGGATACAGCGCGCGCGCCTGTGTGTGTCTGTGTGTGCATGTGTGTGCGTGTGTTAGTGTGTGTGTGTGTGTGTGTGTGTGTGTGTGTGTGTGTGTGTGTGTGTGTGTGTGTGTGTGTGCGCGTGCGTGCGTGCGTGCGTGCGTGTGTGTGTGTGTGTAGAGCAGCTAAGGCCCACCTGGAGCAACGAAGCCCCAAGAAACTCCTCCTTAGTTTCCTACTCCCCCCTATTCCTCACTCTCTCCATTTCGCTTCCCCAAATGTAACATCTGAGTCTCTGCCGTGCTCTCAGTCGTTGTCTCATTCATAAATCTTACATAAAAAAGGGGAAACCTGTGGGCCAACAAAACAAAACAAACCAATAAAAACGTCCAATGTGCAGCGGCTTTGTGCTGACGTTATGTTGGAGCGCCTCAGGCCACACGGTGGGGTAAACAATAACAACCCAATCTATTGTGGCTTCCAGTTCAGTCACTACAGAGGGGCTGGCCTCACAATGTCTTCTATAACCTCATTTACACAGAAGACTAAACGCTCCAACTGCTTCCTTCCCCACATGTCAAACCAAACAATAAGGCAACAGTCACAAAAATGTACAGAGCAGGGTGACAATGCTTACTATAGCTCCAAATCTTGGTTGTAATCAGAGCAACTCACAAATTGTCCTGGACATATGTATTGACTTTAATTGTACATTATGCAGAGCCAATATAACCACGGTGATGAAGGTACACAAAATCATGTTAAAAGCCAGTGCTTAGTGATATCTTCCTCCAAAATCAAAACCAAGATAAACACTCTTACAAACCAGGCCTAGTGCTGGCTCTACGACCAGACAGTGTTCTGAAAGCAACAGTAGGGGTAAGTCTCTCTAACTGTGTTACGCACAACGCTGGTGTGTGCCTAGTGTCGGATCACACGGCTGGTAGAAGATAATGGGGGTCCAAAACACTCCCAGCTGCATGTGATGTAATTACCAAGGCCATTATCTGATAGGCTAATACACAGGGCCAGACCAGAGTCATGCAGGAGAACACTCCCGTCTGTTGACCTAGCAGACCTCGCTAGCACGGACACATTACCTGCACGACAACCTACTACACAACCATGGAAATCTATTGACTGCTACATCGCCAGGGAAAACATTGCAGAAATATAGATCTTGTACGTGCACCTTCTCAAAGCCTTGTTACTGCGTCCGTCGATTTTAGGATTACACTTAAAAGATGGATGGAGACTCAGATCCTATAATAATAATAATGATACATTTCATTTATGGACGCGTTTCAGGACACATAAGGTCACCTTTCAACAAACAGTTTGTACATTATCAGATTTAACAAATAAAAACAGATACAAACTTACAAACTAAAATAGTTAGCACTTAGCAATAATAGAAGTTGTAATAAAGGGTGTAGGGCCGGGAACATCACAGAGTAAATGGGAACGGGACACGCAATACATCCCAGTGAGTATGGACAGAGGGAGACAGCAGAACATACAATACATCCCAGTGAGTATGGACAGAGGGAGACAGCAGGACACATCGGATCATCCATTATGAATTACGGTTTAGCATTCCGACGTCTGCAGGTCCAGTGTGTTTCTGTAGCATCCTGCTGAGCCGTACATCTCTCTTAGCTGGAGAGCCAGTTGTGTGTGACTGTTTGATGGATATCTAGTAGGGACAGCCAAGGAAGGGTTCCCATAGAAAGCACTCGACTGGCTAAAAGATCCGCCAAGTTATCACGTACACACACCCACACACATCTCCATGCTCACTGTACACACAAGCATACTTCTCTGTCTCTGTCACTCAAACACCCACACAAAAACACCAAGTTCAACCAGGTCACGGTGAATAAAAACGCTGTGACGCCCTTGCCCTCTTTTGGGACCGGAGGCCTAGTTTACGGGGACCAGGGGGTTTCCTGAGCATATGCGGCGGTGTTCACCGGGGGATAGTGCTGGGTTGCAGGGAGCTCTGTATCTCAGCCTCCTGCCATGGTAAGCCACCAGAGGTACCTTGTCAAGTTCACAAATCACTCACTGCCCTACCTACGAGCCCCATATGTCACCGCTAAAGGTGCTATGACCGATTATACACATCCTTTCTCATGTGTCTATAGCAGCATGGCGACATTTAGCCCTCTTTGTTCTCCACAAACGGAAATATACCAAAAAGAATCTCCTTTTTGTGACTGTGAGTGAGAAGTAAGGGGGAAGTCAGAGGCAGACAGAGAGACAGATGTATAGACCTAGTTTCTGTTAATACCTCCCCTTCCCCTCCACCCACACCCCACCTCCGCCCCACCCCTCATCTGCCTGCCATATTTTCAAACTAAAACACACCATTGAAGCAGTAACAAGGCAGGCCTTGTCTAACGCTATAAGCTTATATGGACAGCCAGCCGGAAAGCCACTGTGTGAGTGTGTGTGTGTGTGTGTGTGTGTGTGTGTGTGTGTGTGTGTGTGTGTGTGTGTGTGTGTGTACGCCACTCAGTATGCAGGGTGCTGGGCCGTGGCCCATCCAGGTTAAAATAATAAGCTGCTTCTCAGCAGTGAGCCTGAAGGCTGCTACCTTCCCCCACTTGCTATCTCTCCTTATTTTTTCTTTCTCTATTTCTCCCTCCCTCTTCCTCTCCCTCTCTTTCTCTCTCTCTCTCTCTCTCTTTCTCTCTCTCTCTCTCTCTCTCTGTCTTTCTCTCTCTCTTCTCTCTCTTTCTCTCCACATATGGCCCTACTACACAACAATATGGACACACGTATACTCAAACATGAACATATACAGTATATATATAGTACCAAATACATTCACACACACGCACACACACACACACACACACACACATACACACACACACACACACAACGTATGATGACTACAGCATCAGTGAGCGGCTTGTTTAGAGAAAAAACATAGATCTTTTTGCCCGCTCGCCCCCTGCACGCCTTAGCGCACATCCATATGTTGTCGCTGACATGTGACTGTGACAGAGTGAAGCTGACAGATGGAGGATAATGAAGTCCTAATGAGAAGGATGAGTAATTCTGACTGTCTCAGCCGCATCAGCAGAGACATGGGTCTGGAGGACGCTGTCTCTTCTAACCCCAAACCTTCTAACCTGGCTTTCAGGGGAAAACACTCAAATGATGAGCTGCATAGCCTGCCATCTGTGGAAACCATCGAGACAGTGTCCTTGCACCGGCTTGCCACTGAAACCGATCGAGTATGAATCAAATTGTTGATGAAACAATATGATCATAGATAGCATGCCGTAGTGACTATTTGTGGCATAATGCTGACATCTATGCCTGAACCTCTGGCACTAACAGTTAAGCAGAGAACAGGATGAGGACAAAAGTATCAACCTTTGTTTACCTATTTCTCCAACACACTCCGTTATGCGCGTTCAGAAACAGCCTTTTGAAAACGAAATCCAAAGATGTGTGGTAGCACTCACTAATTTTAAAAAGGACAGGGGCAGTGCCTCAATTTCAGCAAATGTATTCTGGCCATCAAACAAGGCCTTAGTGGGCCTTAATCAGAGTATAAAAATGAGTTGGGGAAACTGGTCTCTCCAAAGAAACAGAAAAGACAAGTTGCATTAGGATTTTACCCAGCAGCAATGCGGTCTATTTAAAATCACAGAGGCAAGGCTCTGCAGGCCAGTGGATAGTTGTTATTTTACAAAAGGCATGTTTGGTGCTGGTTGGCTCTCTCTTTCACTCTCTCTCTCTCTCTCTTTTTCTCTCTCTCCCTCTTAATCCCCCCCCCCCCTCCCTCTTTCTCTCTCTCTCTCTATCTATTGTACATCTTTTTAGACTGGTCTCTCCCTCCACTTGCTCTCTCTCTCTCTCTCTTCCTCCTTCATCCGGCTTCACTGTGACTGTTCACACTCCCCTCTGGGTCTGAATGAGGAAGCTCATTCATGAGAGTGGCTACAGCGGAACACCTGGTGACACATAGGCAGGAGCCTGCCTCATACACACTATCTATATCTCTCTCTCTCTCTCTCTCTCTCTCTCTCTCTCTCTCTCTCTCTCTCTCTCTCTCTCTCTCTCTCTCTCTCTCTTGCTCGCTTTTTCCCCATTTCGTTGAACTTCTCTCTTTTGTGTCCACTATCCTTCCTCTGGCTTTCTGTCCTTCACTTTGTATTCCCTACGCACTCTTTCTTTTACTCTGCATGTGCCTCTCTTCTTGATCTGTGTCTCACTCTCTCCTTCCCACTCCCCTTCCCTTGCTTTCCCCAGGAGCATGTATTGGTGGGGATGTTTGCTGAGTCCCTGGTCTTTGGGGTTTTAAAATGAATGAGGTTTGGCAGCGGGCTGCACAGTCATAACGCCGAAGATACACATTCCACAGACGCTCTCCTCCAGCGAGCGAGCCAGGCCGCTCACGCAACCTAAATATGGATGGACAAATGTGTGAGTGTTTGTTCGTCTGTGCATGTGCAATTTTAGTGTATGCAAATGAACTACATGTCCACAAACACAAGGTATAATTGAAAACCATCGCTCTATGTCCAGCTCTTTCTCAAACAGAGCCAACATGTTCCCTTAACACAGGCTCATTAACAACTCCCCATTTCAAGTGCAACACAACTAAAGGGATCGATTCTCTTCTTTCTTGGGTGAAGTGAGGATTTACAGCCTGACTTGGCTAACATATGAGCATTTCTCAGTTAGCTTACAGCGGTAAGATAGAAAGGTTCAGCCTACTTAGCCCAGAGGAGAGAGACAGCTCCTGGCCCCTGATGAGCGTTAGCGGCACACGGCGTCAGTCAGAGAGCTGGGTCTCACTGGGACACACACTTACGTCAATGAGAGAATATGGGCTTCCCTCAAATAGCACTCGGCATACTCTTTTCTCCTTGAAAATCAACTCAGCAGCCCTCCCTCTCTCTCTCTCTCCCTCTCTCTCTCTCTCTCTCTCTCTCTCTCTCTATCTCTCTCTCTCTCTCTCTCTCTCTCTCTCTCTCTCTCTCTCTCTCTATCTCTCTCTCTCTCTCTCTCACCACAAAAATATCTCTATCTCTCTCTCTCTCTCTCTCTCTCTCTCTCTCTCTCTCTCTCTCTCTCTCTCTCTCTCTCTCTCTCTCTCTCTCTGTCTCTCTCTGTATCTCTCTCTCTCTCTCTCTCTCTCTCTCTCTCTCTCTCTCTCTCTCTCTCTCTCTCTCTCTCTCTCTCTCTCTCTCTCTCTCTTTCTCCCTGTGTGACACAGATAGATAATGGACATGTTACGCAACGAAATTCTAACCTCAATGTTCGGATCCTGAACTTTAAGATATTAGCTTCTTATTATCTAACCCTGAAAGATATATCATAAGGGGTTTCATCTTTGAGTTGAACGGACTTACATGTCATGTCAGTTTAATTTGTGAATGGTCGACAAAGACCACAAGCAACAAACCAGTAGCAAACCATATATCACCAAAGAATAACTCAAATTTCAACCCCAATACCCAATAACCTTTCTTTAAACACAAACATTGTATTACAACCATGAAAAACTCACTGTTTCTGCATGAACCTAAGACATCTACAAGTAAATCCCAGAAATGCATAAAAACAATCCTGTCATAGCAAAAGCATTAAGCAGCGATTTTTTCCAGTAATGCTGCACAGAAGGCCAACATGTCACACATGGACTGACTGAATGTGAGTCTTCCAACTAGAAGCAAAGACTAGTTTAGACCCTGTGCTATGCTACCACAACTAACAGTGAAGCAATAACATTGGCTTGGCCGACTGTTCTAGGTCATAAATTCTGCAGAATGACAGCTTTATGAAAGTCTCTGAGGTTGAACAGCACTCTCATGAGAGACTCATATAGGCTCTGTAGGTATGTGTGTATTTGCGTGTTGGTGTTTTTCTTTGCACACATGTACTGTGCACGCATTGATGCATACCCCGGCCTCAAATACAGTGTTGAGTAAAATACTATAACAATGCCAATCTTAGTACAAGCAAAAGGCATATGCAATAGTGTTTTGATACCATTTGAGTCGGATGCATGCGTGAATTGAATGTTTGAAATATACAAATATATATTTTTATTTTGTCAAGCTATATTCACGTAACTCAGTTAATGTACAACATATGCCATTTGATTTTCTAAGTGATAGGTTGCTTTGTGACATATACCTTGACTTCAGCCAAAGGATGTTTTTCAGTAATCTTTCAATAATTTCTGATCTTTCCATACCTCTCTGTTTTCTTTACCTGACTTGCCTGTGAGGGGCTTACGAAACACACTCCAAGAAAAAGGCCAGTGTACGACATGCGGTGCCTACGGAGTCTGACCAATAGCAAGGCCTCTTGAGTGCCAACTCTCTGTATCCAAGCGCTGGAAGAGGGGGAACACTCCGATTTGTCAGAACGCCCGTCACCTTTCTGCTGACAGTGGCGAAAGGAATGGATAATGGACCTGATATAATAGCACTATCTACTACTATCAACTCTAACACACTGGCTGGCAAAGCTACCCAAAAACGGACTAATATGTTTCTGGAATAAAGGGCACTTTCTATGGAAAGTTAGTACTGAAAATCAATGCCTGGTTAAAGGAAACCCAACTAGCTAAAAACAGAGTTCTGTCAAAGACCTGCGGCATAAGTGCAACGCACCAGCCACAAAACGCTATTACTATTGACTATTACACAAGATGGAACCATGGTCAGCATGCTTCTGTCGTCTTATTTTTGTTTTATCGCAGTCTATCACTAGAGGGCATGAGCACAATGGAAGTCCCCATTAATGAGTGCTGTTGGGGAAGTGATCGAAAACAAACGTCAGAGCAGAGTTCATCCCATTCAGGGGACCTGTCTGGTCGAGTCTGCAGACTTCCTTGTCAAATGTATTGCTTTGTAAGAAGAGTAGATCTAGTGTGTAAAGATAAACAGTAGGCTAAAACATCAAATTGTGACATAAAGCGGTCTACTTGTAAAACTATAAAAGAAAATAGATCCAGTCAGATAATATAGTAACAGCACAACAACGGTCTTCTTTTCTGCCGTTGCTTACAAGACGGAAACTTAACTTCGCAGCCAAGCTAAACTATTCTCTGCATGTAGATGTGATGGAATGCTTCAAAGACTCAGCAGGGGGTATGCAGTGGTTGGATCATGAAAGCTGTACTTTTTTTCACAGTGTCACATCAATAACCACATTATGAACTAACGTTCCCATGAGCACTCTCTCCCTAGATTTTCTTTGGGGCTGAAGTACCAGTCCCCTGAGCCCAGTGGGGGAACAAAACACATCTTCCCAACACAGCTTGCAAAGTACGGCCAGCCTCCAAGGGGAGGCAATCCCACGTAGAAGTCCATTTGAAACTCTTTAACAGTTTCAGGCTACTGCTCCTACTCATAGGTCTAAATATGAACCACAACACAATATCCTACATATTATAGTAAGATGCTTAGCAATTCGGTTCAAATAGTATAACACAAATGTTTACGTTTATTATGTACGTTCAGTATTAAGCACATCATAATCATACTTTTTTCACATACATTGAAATAGAAAAAATACCATTTTATTTTATGTTATATGTACATTATTAAGAACACATTATTGGTATTAGAAGAGATGAACAGATAGGCCTTCAGGCAAGGTGAACAGATGCACTTAGGACCACGTCAAAACACAGCAGCACACTGCTAATCTGAGGTCCTAAATGCCATGTGTGCAAAGTGTTTGCTATCAAGTCTCTCAGCTGCTGAAAGTGACGAGGATGACCTTTAGCAATCTCGACTGGGGCCGGCTTACTCCAGGTCAACCTGGCTATGGTTGACTCCCTGACTGTTGGCTGTGCATTCAGCCATTCTCCACAGTCTCCTGTGCTTACTGCATCTGAAGGACAAAACCGTGTCTCATGTACTGTATGAGCCTGGTGTCTCTGACAGCCTGCAGTCTGCTGTACTACGTCTCAGCATGCTGGCAATATAGACTGCCGGGAAGGTATATTTGCTTATCAGCAACACAAATACAGTTAGCCACAGCTTGTGACCTATTTCCAAAATAAAAGTGCTGTGCCTACAGGCCAAAGCCTAATTACAACAGCATTGATAGAAATAAGCACCAACCTCATTAGTTGTAACCTTAGAATAGAATAAAGAAATAAATTGCCCACTGTAGACAAAACTAAATATAGCTGCGATGGCAGCCATAACCATGACTTTGACTTTGCCACGGCACTATACGACACCTTCTGATGGAGTCACGACGGACAGTTTGGCAACAAGATAGCACTATGAAACAACAGTGCTATTGGTCATGACATGTAGTTTGATGGTATCGATAGACATATTCTGTTAGCTAAGCTTTGTCAATGTTAATAATTGTAAATTTTATAACTGAATGCTTAAAAACCTCATAGCATGACTCTTGATGTCCAGCCATGGCTCTGCAAACCACAGATTTTGCCTCACAATTCAAGCTGACAAGACCATTTTAATAAATAAATCAATGCTGTGTGTTTTTGTGTAAACTATATGTGAGCATAACAATCTGACATTCACTTGTGACTCTTTACATACCTGAACACAAGTCATCCAGAAGAACAGCAGCCGATTCAACATGTAAAGCAAGGGAAAGATAAGTTATTTAACAATTAGGAGCACTTATAATTAGGAACACATATTAAATAAGCATCAATAGGAAATATCTATATACAACAGGCAATTTATGTTCGAGTGATCATGTTTACATCCCTTAAGGAACACATCCAAGTGGTGGCACATAGGGAAAACAAATGATATCTTAACGAATGATAAATTACAAATTATAATTTAACAAAATCATACACCGTTAAGTAAACTTATTTTAATTGTCTTGGATTTGATCATATGTAGTCTTATTGTAATACTTAGAGTATAAACTGATCACCTTTATCTCTCGCACGAAAATCTACGTATTTTAATGCTTGCTGTGATCTGGTCTGGTGGGAAATTTACTACGGAGCATGGAAATTTGAAAATGTACTTGTGGTTTGAGTCTTACTCATGCAGTACCTCCTTTTGACCAAACATTACTATTTGCCACATGTTGTCTTTACTCACCCATGCAGTCATGCCTATCAAGTTTCATGATTCTGATACAAATAATTCATGAGATACAAATATGTGTGATTTGTAGCATCCTCTTAAGGGCCATATGGTTATGGCTTGACAGGCTGACCCTTTGTAGTGTTATTAATGATCAATATAATTTTTAACTTCATACCTACAGCTTTTACAGATTGTTTTTTGCTTTTTGGTTTGAAGACATATCCACTTGCAATTCCATTTGTCCATGGTGGCCATGATTTTAAAGGTACAGGCTGTTCCTTACAAAATAAACATAGCTCTATTCAAATAGGTGCTGCATACCAAATTTCGTGAGGATGGGTTAAACTGTCTAGGAGGAAATGTGGTTTGACTTTCACAAAATCCAAAATGGCAGAAAATCCATCAGGATGGACTTCATGGGTCCTAGAGGAAAATTTGTTCTTCATGATGACATGCACCCAATTTTAAGGTCTGCATATTACACGGGCTGTGGGGTGTGGCCTTTAAAGTTTGTCTGCCTTCGCTAGCGCTACCTTGGCTTATTAGTACACCTGTATGGAAAGGTGTGGCCTAAGATACATCTCTGTATGACAAAGTAACTTACATGAATTTGCACAAACGTGTAATAATATTATAATTATTGTGATTTGTATTATTCATAGAACTATTATTATTATTATTATTATTATTATTATTATTATTATTATTATGTCCGAGAACAAAAACAATAGGACTCCCTAATAATAGTACTAACAATATATGACCCCTAACAATAAAGTAATAAAGTTACACTGCATAGACCCCTAATAATAAAAATGTCCGCGAACAAAAACAATAGGTTTTTATGCAGTTACCCCTTATGAAAGTGCAATATCCAATAAGAACCCATGCTGGATAGCATTCTGTATTGCTAGGCCTTGCAGCAGACTTAATTCAATCAGTGTTTATATTCATTAACATAGGGAAACGGTTTTCATTGTGAAATTATCATTATTATGCTATTTTTTTTATAATTATAGTCATGTTTTTCAATCGTAGGCTAATAATAACATTGAATACTAAGACAATGTGTAAACCTGTAACAATGCGTGAAACCAACTAGCTTATGCTTGATTAGCATACTTACAATGTGAATACAACATATTTCTAACATAACTTTATTTTACCAAGTTGAAAAACTCTGACCTGGTCCCGTGGAATGCACGGCAGCGAGGTCCTGCGATGGGACTTGCTGTTTGTGTGACTGGTAGTAGCCATGTCGGAGGAGACCACAGAGCTGGACCTCCTTCGCCGTTTGAAGACCGGGATATCCTCCTCCTTCGTCCCGGTCACTGAGCCACAGCACCCCGTCCCGTTAGACCCTGAGGCCGGCAAGAGCCGGTCAGCATACCTAGCAAGCAAAACCCCCAGAAATCCCGCCAGGTAGGCCAGGTATGGTCTCCAGCTGGCCCGAACTTTATTCAGTGAGATAAATGATATAGTCCTAATGATGCTGATTAAAACAAGTAATAGGACTCCCTGTCCGAGCTTGACCACCATGAGAGCCCCGGTGGCCAGGCAGGCAAGAACCACTACAGTGGCCGTGAAAGACAGCAGCTGTTCCTCCGCGCCGTTCAAGAGAGACTGCGCTGCGGCTTCGCCCAAGTGACACACAACCAGCAAAAACACCGCCTTCCTGATCAGGACCCCACAGCGAATGAAATATAGTCCAACCCAGAAAAAGGCACCAACGAGAGTGAAAATGGGAGAAACAAGATACCAAGCGTTTAAAATCAGGTCCAAAGCGCAGCTCGCCACAAAATGAAAAGGAGAGTCGGGCTCGCCGCTGTTTTTGCTGCCGCTGCTGCTGTTGTGCTGCTGTCCCACATCCCAGTCAACCAATCTGACCAACAGAGCGAGGATAACCGAGACAGACCCAACACAGACAACAGATAAGACTCCCCGGGAACTCCATGCCTCTGCAAGTCTCACCCACAACTGGTAGTGTGCGTCCTGATACAGAGGGGTGACACATGTTTCCACATAGCCGTTGCGCTCCACCGCCCGGGGATATTTTTCATGAGCGCTCCTTTCTGACTCTCCTGCCATCGCCATCACTCAAGCGGAATGCTGTAAATATATTTAGTCTGTTTAGATTTGTTAACCTTTCAGTCCATTTTCATACCACGTTTGATTCCAATAAGAGCGACCCTTCACTAGTGGGTGCATGGATTTATTTATTTCATAATGCCTTTCAAAACAACATAGATAAAGCTTCGTCAACAAACGCTTATTAGCAACAAAATCAACGAGAAAGTCTCAAAGAAAGTAAGTTTATACTTTCCAAAGTCCTGACGAAAACGTATAGAGTAAAACCCTTTTCCCTTTCATTCTGCCCAGTGTTTTGAGCAGCCTCTAATAATCAGGCAGTGAACCAGAAAAGCAACTCCTGCGTTTCACACATCTAGGCCACTGCCTCTCCTTTCTGGGAGTCTCTCGCTCCCTCCCTCATCCTACTAGACACTATCCCTCTTTGTGTCGCTCGATCTGTCTCTCCGGTAATATATCCCTCACGTTTAAACTATTCCCAGTTTTTGGTCCGTTCTTGTTTCTCCAGCGGATAGCGACATGATCTCCGTCTCACAATGCGCGGCCGTAACCATATTTGCATGAAGAGTTGTATGTATTTTTTTCCCAAAGATGAGTTAGCCTATATGGTAGTGTTATAAGGCGTCTTAAACGGATCGGAATAAAGATATGTACAGGTCTCCACCAGTACATTGCCATTTAAGCAGTCTACTCATGTGGAGGATAGGCTACTGCTGGATGCTCAAGATATACAAATAAAATAAAGCTTTAGGATAGCTGCGTGCACCGCCTTCTTTTGGCCAAAATAGCAATTTCTTTGGACATTGTGTTTTTTTATCAAGTACATATAATTGGTTGGAGTTAATGGAATTTAGGTTTTATGAGCTTACTTTGAGCTCTAAACAAAATACATATGGTTATATATTTTTTCATTGTGTAGGTTTAGCAAAACTATAGTAATATGTTAGTATTTTTTAGGTCTTACTTTGTTTTATTTTTTTCTGAAGATGTCCCGTCTTGAGACCGTTTTCACATCCAGGTTGTATTTTTTTTTTATTTGTTAAAGCTGGACATGCTATTGTTTGGCCAGTTTGGTTGGTTCATGGGTTTGAGGTATAGCAATTGTGCTCAAATTATCTACATCTATCTATCTAAAAGTCAGGTCATCTGATGTTAGAAGTTTGTTTATATGTTTTGTATTACAAAAATATAGTTGAAAAATATTCTAAACATTTCCTAAAATCTGATGTGAACTAATCAATTAACCTGCTCAAAAGATGCTGACTACTACGTAAAATGTAATATCTTAGCTTGTGATTTGCATTGTTGACATTGCTACTTCCAAGGATTTACCTATGGCTGTGCTTCGGCTTTGTAAAATTGAGTATTTTGTGCTTTGGCATAATTCATTAATATTTTGCATACCCAGACACACTGACCCAAACCTTCTTCCTCAAAGGTAATACTGTATCATAATACTATGGTTTCATAAGTTTTTTTGGTCACTCCTGAAAGCACATCACAGGTAGACATTCAAAAGTGGATGGATTCTATAGGGGAACATGGCCAACTCTGAATGCGGGGGAAGAGAGGACTCAAGTGCAGAGTGACAGATATCTTTAAGTGAGTGAATTCACAAAATAAGGTTTTGAAGCAGGTTTGGTGAGTATGCAGATTTGTTATTTTACTTGATGCAAAATGCACTGATAGACAACATATATTCAATAATGGAACCGCAGGATAAGAAAACAGTCAGTCTTAACAAGGGAAAATAAACCAACAGGTGCAAACAATAAGGGTGATTAGGAGTGCTACTGCTGTGTGTTTGGCTGTGCCCTGGTGGTGGCAACCGTGACAGAATGCTAGCCCATCAACACTAACACAATTCCTGTGTTGGTGTAATACAGATGGGATGACAACTTTCCTTAACCTTTTGGCCTGCACTGCCCATTTTCTAAATCCAGGTACATTCCTGTTTTAATTTATTTGGAATATTTTCTGGTGGGGCAACCAAACTTCTACTCTGAGCAAGATGTAGCAGTCAACAGGTCATCAAAGGAAATTGAGATACATACAGGGACCAGAAGGGCAGATAATTAATAATTGAAAAGGGATCACAGCATTGAAATGATTTGGTGAGGTTTGCCATTAACTCATAAAGAAATATTAGATACATATTTGTCATTGGGGAGGTAGCCTCAAAGACTATTTAAACAATAGCCTAATTGATCGATACACTTTCTGAAAGAAAAAATAAGGACAATTCTATCTTGGTAAAGAAAAAATTGCCAAACCTGTACGTTTCCTTAGAGTGTTCCAACAGGTAGCACTGATCAAGGTTGCAGCCACCTCATTGCAGAAAACGACATTGGTGTTTTGCTGTCATATTTTCCTTTTGAACAGAAACATTTTAAAATCTGTACATGGATATAAAGACAAGCAGAATGATAAGAATTATGAATAATAAAGTAGCCATGTTGACCTAAATAATAACCTAATAGTAACCCAATAAGTTTAAATCTTCCAAATAGAATTCAGAAGTACTTTATGGACCCAAATGTTCTATTTCTGAAAACTGACTTACTTCTGGAGGGGACATGTCCCCATAACTGCAAAATGATCAAAAGCAATCCCATGTTTTCAAAACATGGATGGTTAATTTTCTAGCCCTATGAAATAAGAGTGATTCCTAATAATCACAGAGTTTAATTAAGAGCTCCTAATGAGGGGGGGGGGGGGTCCCCCCTTCTTGCATGCGTGCATTTGTGACACAGACAGATAGGAGAACAATGAAGAAATATACTTTGAGGTGCGGCACTAAAACAACCTTTGGTCACACACGCAGCGCAGATCATGAACAAACATCACAGAGATTTATCTGTAAAAGAGAGATGGCTCTTCTACTGAAAAGTGTATTGATGTTGATCTCTCCCACATTGAATGAGGGGAAATAAGCAGATTAAGAGATATGGTGATTCATTTAACTCGTTCAAGCAGTAAGTTAGGAAAGCTCACAGAGATGCAAATGAGTGTGATTGAAATAGATAGGGCAATAAGGGAAAGAGTCCACTCTCCTGCGCTCATAACTCCTTACCCCTCCCATCCTCTTCGCTCTCGCCTCTCCTCTGCTCTCAGCTCACTGAGCATGAATGTTTAGATGGCTGTATTTAGCAGCAGGAGAAAAGCCTTGAGTACAAACTGCTTCAATTAAAACCACCCTCTGGACTCCTGGGGTAATCAGGCAACTCAAGAACACACAGCCCCCCCCCCCCCCCGCCCCCCACACACACACACACACACACACACACACCATGAGTACACAGACACATGAGCATGGACACGTGGGCATGCACACATACATGGACAAACACACGCACAAGCACACACAGACACACACACACACACACACACACACACACACACACACACAGTATATGTACAGACTGCATCTTTAAGGACTGATTCATATTCGGTTAGGACCCGGATAGCCGGTTTTCTCTTTCTAACGTAAGTAGAGATATTTTTCATGTCATTTTCTCTGTGGAAGCTTTAGGCTATGGCAATAAAGAATTGTTTGTCTGCCACACTCAGCTTTGACTGCCCTGCTCTTTGTTTACTTAGCTACCACGTCACACAAGGCACTTCTGCTTTTTGGTTGTTTTAGACTGCATACCTGTTGCTATAATCTTTTCCAAAAATACCACATGAAACTATTTGTCATGTTGTGTGACACACTAGGGTTGTGAGACGTCATCGACTGGCTGTTTGGTCAACGACTGCCAGGACAAACAGCTAGACTGCCCCCTGAAGGAGAGAGGCCTGGCGATGCTGCTGATTATGTGTGTTTATGTGTTTTAGTACGTGAGTTTGTGTGTGTGTGTGTGTGTGTGTGTCTGAGTATTTTAAAGAGCAATTTGTGAGTGTATGTGTGCATCTGGGTTAAGTTGGTGATTGTGTGTGTGTATGTGTGTGTGTGTGTGTGTGTGTGTGTGTGAAAGAGAGAGAGTCAGAGAGCTAGAGCGTGCTTCCTCCTTCTCTGAGAAAGGCCGTGTCTCCAGGGGCTGCTCAGGGCTGAGATGACTGCCGTCTAACATCCGGTTGTTGGCGCTCCATGTTTTGCTAGACACCAGGAATGTTGTTGAAGGTGCTGCTCTGACGCTGCTCTCTCCCACCCGCTTAAAGTGGTGCTCTCTAAGGAATGAATTTTAGGACTTATAAAACAAATGAGGTCTTGTGAGATTCCCTGCTCTGGCTGGTCAAACTCTTTGTTTCTTCCCATAGCTCAAGGACTAAAAGTCCTTGAAAGTTGACTTTTTGTTGAGTTCAATTGTTTATTAGTTCGTTGATTTTCTATTGCCAAGCCCAGAACATGCTGCGGATTTGCTCAAACAAGATATTCTTTTCTAAGCTATTATTTTTCCAAGCTGGATAACATTGTCATTGCAGAGAAATCCCTGTGGCCTCACCAGTCCCGAGCTACTATCTGTGCTGTGGATGAAGCTGCAAATGCCAGACAAGATGATAATGAAGGGATTCTGAGGTTAGCATCATCCGCCTGAAGCTTCTCCTAGCCGTCTACAGTCCATTAGCGAGATTTAATTCAATAACAGGTCGTCCTGATCTTCATCAAGGACTCATTCTGATGACCATGTTAATGAGAGGTCCCTCCTTCCAGATGGATCCGCTCATCTGCTCCCATTCAGGAACACGTGCACACAGATATACAGGGATCAACATGCATAGACCCACACATGCACAGAAACACACACACACACAGCACGCACACACACACACACAGAAACATACACACTAGCACATGCCCTCTCAAACACATACTAAATAGCACACACACACGGACAAATGACAATCAGGGGTGAGAGAGAGACAGCGCTAGTGACTGAGTGAGTGAGTGAGAGAGTGTAAGGAAAGAGTGAGACTGTGTTCATAGAGTTCATGCATATGTGCAGGAGTAGATTTGGTACTCAAAACAAAGGGGATATAGTATATAGTCTGGGGATATCCAGATTTCCATATTTACCTGCATGACTACGGGTTTCTGTACGCTTCATGCAAATCTATAGCCAGAAGATGAAAGAACCACCATGACCAGCAGACCTGACAATCTAATTGGACCACTGACTTCTGACTTTCTGTTCTTCAGTTCTCTGTTTGTTCTCTTGCTTCCTCCCTCTCTCCCCCTCCCTCTCTTTCCCTCTCTCTCTCTCTCTCTCTCTCTCTCTCTCTCTCTCTCAGCCATTCAACCATCTCTCTGTTACTGCGTATGTAGGAGTACCCAATAATCTTAAATTACAGACCATATCTTTCATAGCTTGTTATAATGTAATTTTCACATGGCTCCGTTGGAATAAACATGGGTAATTTTGTTAGAAACTCTCTGCACTGAATGAGCACAGAGGCCCAAAGACAGATGGAGAGGAGCGATTTTAATACTTGGGTGATGCATTTATAGCTTTCTAACTTTCTCAGAGATTGTTTTCCTGATGCGATTACACTGGAAAATAGTTTGCAGCGGTTCCTGAAATTTCCTCCCACATTCATCTGAGCAGGGATCAGCACCTCAAGAGAATTACTTTAAATATATGGTGTTAGAGCACATGCTTTGGCCATGGTCATAATTCAAAACACCCTGGGGCTTAGATTAATACACTTTAACATAAGCATGCGTATGTCTTACCTGTTTGCCTCTTCAACCATTGCCAAAACATTCCTACTACAGGATTGTCTCAAAAATGAATAGCACAGAAAACAATTTCAGTATTCCTCCTTATAATAGCAGGAATAATAGCAATACAGTTTAAGATGGGGGGGCTCTTCACTCGGTTTCAACCATCTAGACCTAATGAAATGTCGGTCGCAGTTCCTACTTATCACGCTGCTAGCACAATAGTTGAGGATGTTATGTGTTATGTGATTGGTTGTGTGTTTTTCTCCCTCGTTAATGTATTTCATGTGATAATAATAACTGAGATACATTTCCCCCAAGGGACCCTTAAGATTTACTCTACTCTACTCTACTTCTCTAACTGCCTCCCTGAGCTGGAGCGAGGTCACTTCCTCAGAGACGCAAACCCCTACAGCCTTGCCTCCTCTGCATTGTGAGCTCTTAGAATGTACTGAATGAGAGCGAGAGAAAAGAAACAGCTAGAGAGAGAGAGAGAGAGAGAGAGAGAGAGAGAGAGAGAGAGAGAGAGAGAGAGAGAGAGAGAGAGAGAGAGAGAGATATAAAAGACCCCAGTAGGCTGTGTTAGCCAGGCTATAGTGACACATGTTTTAAAGAAATCTCTATTTCCGGTCTGCAGTAAAAATTATTTTGTTAATAAAACATAAAAAATGCTTGGAACCCACTGAGAGGGCCCGTTAAGGGCTTTGGATTTAAACAAATGACCTATTGTCAGCTGTTAGCGCAGCGTGCAGTAAACAGAAACAGATCTGACCCTAAATCAGCTCACACTGTAGCTAGCTACTACAAAACACTACACTACCACATTCAACCAAGGTGCACTCTACCAGGGACATCCCTCTCCCAGCTCCCTGTTCTCAGACCAGCCAATCTCCCTCTGATCTAATCTGCTCCCACCAGGAAATCCAACACAAACCTGTTATTCCCCCTAGTCTAAATAGAAAAACACTCTCTTGCCCGCTGGCCCTCTTTTGCGTCAGCCTGTTGATAAGCCTTGGTCTGCTAACCCTTCAGGAATCCTGAGATAAAAGCCTGGTTATCAGGAAGTGATAGAGGCCGGCTCGCCCCTCCCCGTCCCTGCTGCCGGCTGCTTCTGGACCAGGTGAGAGGGCATCTCTGGGAACAGATTGGGCCAGACTATGGAGTGACAGAGAGTGTGTGAAAAAGAGAGAGCAATAGAGAGAGGGAGCGGGGTAGACAGAAGGAAGCAGGCTGACTGACAGACCTACTGAGTCAGACAAGGCAAAAAGGATCTAGCCTGAGGTGTAGCATCTATGTGGCACATGTGAGAGACTCAAACGCTGGCGGCCATGTTTCTTTTCGTTTGCCCGTGACCTCATCAGACAGGTCATCCTGAGGCGGGAAACATGGGTGACCCGTAGGTGTACCAACGGGACCTCCTCAGTCCCCATCCAATTCTGTCGTCTCCCACCACTCCTGTTTGTCGCTCTCTGTACTTGTCTGAACCCGGGCGACCTCTCTGTCTATCGATCGGGCGTCACACACGTCAAAACAGAATAGCGACCCCTGTCTGTATGTGCACGGTTGGGAAAGATTTCCATCGGTTCCACTTTTTCTATGTGATGACAGTCTAACTGTGTTTGCTTGAGCTAATGTCAGTCTCAGGCTTGATGTTGTGAATGTTCTTAGACAGCGGTCGTTGTCTGGGAACAGGGTTAGCGAATGCTGCGTACCTGCATATTGCCTGCATGTGTTAGGCTTAGACTAAACTAGATAATAAAGTCATGTGATTGCAAATATGCTCAGCCTATGGAGCACCGACGTTACAACTGATGCTACCGCTTTTGATTTGGTGTTCTCATGTTTTCTTGTGGACAGATTTAACAGTGTGCTTTCAGTTATTCCATCTGGTTAACTGGAACGTCTTAGCATTTGAGCCCATGGTTGACAGAAACCCCATCGGACAGACAGACAGAAAGACAGACACACACACACACACACACACACACACACACACACACACAAACACACAAACACAGACACATACTTCCCCCAGTGTTCCAGGACCATTGGATCTGGTTTTCATCACTCTGCGTTTTCCTGCCAAAGGCCACTACCATGGGAGTGCCAACCCTATCAGTTTTCCCATCAACCCATGAAATTAGGCCGTTACCAAAAGACCATGTCCAGGCCCGCTCCATGGCCTTGCATGCAGCACGCATGCAAAAGCTCATAAATAAAACAAGAACAAAACAAACAATAACCAGCCTCAAGCTTTCATCTCAATAATATGGAAATGAACACACATGTCCAAAGCTACACAATAAAAAAAAAACTCAGGGGTCTGGTTTAATTGGGGCCAACTAGTAAAGATTCAGCCTTGTGTGTGTGTGTGTGTATGTGTGTGTGTGTGAGAGTGCGTGCGTGTGCGTGTGTGTGTGTGCGTGCGCTATCCATGAAAGAAAAGGGGCACAGATGCAGAGAGAGAGAGTCCACCTCCTAAAGTGTTGTTTCCAGGCTTAGACACAGATGGAAAGAAGACTCGTCAGCTTTGTGTGTGTGACTCTGAGAGCCTCTTACTGTCATTCAGGCAAGGAGCTGCTGGGCTTTGAACATTATGCTAATCTCTGTGCACCTGATTGGTATTCAGACTAATCTCTTGTTTGTCCCGGCCAAACTACACGACAGTACACTCGTCGCCATCATCGCTTTTGTCATCATCTATTCATCACGGGCATTCAATATGTATCTGAGAGCGACAGGAAATCTAGCCCAGGACTCATTGCTTATGTTTTCCCACTCTACACGAATATGACGACGTGTTTGCCGCAGCGTTGTGCCCGTACTTTACGGTCCACACTGTAATTCAGGGCTGTGGTGACCTCTTGTCACACGGCACGTTAAAGCCTGCTAACAAAGGATGAAGCAGTGTCCTGATCAGCACTCGTACAGAAGCCCGACTAAGCTGGCACAGAGCGAGAATAAGTCGTCGCTGTGGATTTGTGCGTTGGAAAATCTCACATTGCAATCCTTTAGGAGACTGCTACAGAGGAAGTGACGGGGTCAAAGAAGCATTAAGACAGTTGTTTGGGAGGCTTTGCCGTTGACTGTGGGCAGGTGATTTATGAAGATAATCTCTCAGTGACTATCACGAGAGAAAGCAAAGCAAGGGTCACAGATGGGTCAGGGTTTAGAGTGTAACAGCCTGCCATTTAGCAATGACGCTGAACAGCCCAATCTTCAGAGCGACGACGTTTAGATGTTGTTTTTTTTCTGTATTGAAAGAATAAAACACGATTGAAATGATAACAAGGAGCTATTATTGAAAGTAAGAACTGGATTTCTTCTCCTCTGAAGCTCTAAAGCTCAGCTAAATGTTCCAAGATCAAACGGCACAGGGCATTTGCCTTGAAAGCCCATAAACATAAGATTTATAGTAGTCTCCATTCAAAGAATTACAGTTCCTACATTATTACTATGTACTCATATGCACAAGCAAGTCATTTAACATTGCAAATAAGTGAGTAAAATATAATCTGTCCTCAAATTTGTAATATATATATATATATATATATTGTCAGATTATTCAAGCTATTTTAGTTAAAAGGTTCTTGCCCAAATAAGGGTACTCAACGTGAAAGCAGCCCTTCTCTGAACGTGGTTCTAGCGTCTCAAGTGCCACTTGTGGCTTCGTGCGATACAGAGTCATAGTGACAAACGGCCTGCGTTGTTTTGGTTATCATCTGGACTGAGTTTTGTTCCCCCTGATGTTACAGAAAATCGGCCAACAAAACTGTGAATTTAATTCAACCTTATCTATGAACGCTCGTAAGGCCAAAGCTCCAAACGTTTTCCTGAATGACGTTTGATTTGAATGCGATGTGCCCTGGTCGCAGCCTAACGTATGCTGTCCTGCGGACTAGGGAACCAAACAACACCTCTCACGGAGCAGCGGCACCTTCCCCGCTGCAGTGGCAGAAAGACCTGGAGGGAGTCGGCCTGACCGTGCCAGGCTTGACAAACACCGAGCCAGCTCATTCACACCACACATGGTCATGAGGCTCTAATCAGTGAGCACACACTCACACACACGCGCACACACACACACACACGCACACGCACACACACACACACACACACACACACACACACACACACACACACACACACAAGCATAAACAGGGGACTCACACACTGTAGTTCTCACAGGTCCTCCATCACGTCTTTATGGACCTTATGCACGCAGAGAGAGCCGTACCGTATAAACAGAGCAGGGCTGTAAATCTCCCTCCTAATCGGACAGCCTTGGGAACTCCACTCCCAGCTACGGTGTGTCCACTGCCACCCAGGGCTCAGGTGTGATGCAGTCAAAGTAAGCAAGACACCGTTTTAGCTTAGTACAGTGCTTCAGTATCTGTGACACACACATAGACACAGTGCCACACAGCCGAGACCAAAAGCCAGAGCAGGAGCGGAGTGTCCCCTGGCTTAGAGGAGCCCTGGAGCCCGGAGGCCAGTCAACGTCCCCTTCCTCCTGGTAAGAGGAGACACTCCTCTCTATTGATGGGCTCCATGCCTCCCTGCCAGCATCACGCCCTTACTCTACTGAAGTCACTGTAACTGACAGGGCCATTACACTTCACCTCTGCCTGCCTGCCTGCCTGCCTGCCTGCCTGCATGCCTGCCTGCCTGCCTGCCTGCCTGCCTGCCTGTGCTTGGGGGAACCCCAGTCCTGCCATCCTCCTCTGGTCTTGCTTCTCTTCCCGTCATCCCCTTCCTCTACTTCCCACCTCCTCACGCCCCGTGTTGCACCGCAGCGCTCATGGCTAGTTGTCACGTTTTGCCCCTCGCTTCACTGCCACCGCTTATGCAACCCCTCCGCCTCTCCTCCCATCCCGTCATCCCTCCCTGGGTGCCTTCTTTAAGAGCCCTCACTACAGAAGGCAGGGGGGGGGGAAACACGCCGGACTGCCAGCAAGCAGAGAGCATCGCCCATGGAGTCGGTTTGAGGCCCACTCACTCTGTAGTAGACGCTGTTTTGCCAGAGCAGCTGTGAAGTGGTGGAGCTGCTGCTGACCATGTCCATGGGTGACTGCACCCAGCAAGGTCAGCACCAGGCAAACATGGCCACCGCCGTTTCCTCTGGTCAATGCACTATTTGTTTGTTTTCCAGGGGGACTGTTTTTACCATAACACCACTGTTGTTTTTGAGATGCTGATAGTCAATGCTGGTACACAAAAGGTTACCCGATTGCAATATTTGCTATTAGTCTAGATAGCATGGGGATTACAAAAAGATTAACTGGAAATGTGAAGGTTAGATAACTTTAGATTTACGAGTGCTGGAGTCACGAGAGGAACAGGCTTTTTCACCGTTCAACTATTTTGAGTGCTTACACAGATAAATCAAACGTGTTTTTCAAACCTTTTCTCCATTGACAGTTTACAGTATCGCCCTTGCGTCATCTCGAGTGACTGGAGTTGCGTAAGCGACACAGAGCAGCGCGGTGCCGTGGGTCAGCCCTTAGCGTTTCCTTCATCCACACAGAGAACCCTCAGGGCACAGTACCGCGCAGGCTGAAGCACCTCGAGCAGCCCTGCTCCCTTCAGAGAAACCTCCCCCGTCCATAATCATTGCGCCGCATGGACGCACTGCTTAGTGCCACTCGATTTATAGTTCTGTCGAAATTGAAAATGTCCCCTTTTTTTTGGTACAACACGGTGTTGGAGGGGTCGGCCCACTGGGAAAGTGCATTTAATTGAAACCAGATGCTGAGCTCTTAAAGACTCACCTCTCTGCATGATTTAGATTGCGGTCTAAATTTAATCGTTCCGCACCACGTGCATTGCATTATACTGTGACATGTCCTTCCAGCGCAGCACTCACCTTGGTCACACGGTATAAGGGCGGCTCTTGACTTGTAAATGAACAGCGATGTGGGTTACTACCTTCAGCCTCTTTCCTCTTCATCAACAATTCATACAGCAACTTTACTCGGCTGCATTGGGAGCTAAGTGGACCAGCATGCTTGCTGGACTGTCTTGGGAGGGTCTGTGACTCACCAGTCTGGACAGGTTCATTTCTGTCTTTGCTGTTTTGCTGTTCCTCTGCCCAACAAACGTCACATAGACAAACAGGATCGGAAGGAATTCACTTTTTCTCTGTGAAAACAACACCATAAAAACAAAGGAACATCGGAATACAAAGTTCACTCTCACACAAAGAGGAGGCCAGAAAAATGGAGGTTGGTGTGAGTAAAAAATAGTAATAGGTCAATTAATGAGTGAGTTTAAAAGCAAAAATAGGGCTTTGAGATTATTGGACCAAACCACTAGCAAAGAGGGAGCAGATTTTGAGGTCAAAATGGCACAATGGCGCACAGCTGGAAGTGAACCATCTTACTCTGTTCCAAAATACCTGCTTACTCTTACACAAACACACGCGCACACACACGCAGACACATGCACACACACATGCAAACACACGCAGACACACGTAGCACAATGGAGGCATTGAGTGGTACAAAAAAAGGTCTGGTCAATTTAGTCATCATCCTTATGGGTTAATCTCCTATAGGGAGGACAATTACAGAGCCACTCTGGCCCAGGCACAAGGACTCCAAAACGGGCTCCACAACAGCAGCAGGTCCACATGGAACCTGGATGAAATTGCCTTTATTCCTGATGCCGTTGGTCCATTAATGATATATCCATCGGCTGGGAGACAAAAAAGCAAATGAAGGCCAAACTATTTCTGGTCCCACTAGGGATGGATTTGAGTGAGAGAAGACCTCCGTAAAGAGACAGTGGTTATGTGATTCACTTAGACGGTACACTTTGTGGATGGAACGTAGAGGGACGTCACGGTGAGAATATAATCCTGATTGATTCAGAGTGGGTCTTGTAATGCTGTGTTATGTCAGTGTTTCATAATGGGATGGAACTAGGGATTGAACTGAACTGAAATCATTGACCAGAATAGCAAAGCACACACACACACACACACACACACAAATGCACGCACACACGCACGCACGCACGCACGCCCACACACACACACACACACACACACACACACACACACACACACACACACACACACACACACACACACACACACACAATCTCTGGCTTGCATGATTTCTCTTCCCTTGATAGCTCCATGATATATTGCGAGATCAGCAAACATTGGCCCTTTCTAAATGCACAGGCCTCAGTACTGACCTCGACAAGGACTATCAATACTTGGCAACACGTTTGAACTTCTTACAAAGCTGCGGTGGTAGCGAAAGTGTGTCCGTTCCTAAAAGAAGATTTGTGAGATCACTAAAAGCCAGTGAGTGCAGCTGTTAATAGAGAGAAGCTTTTGTACTTTTTCCAATGCATTAGGAAAAAGGGGTTAATGCATCCAAAAGCTAAACAAAAGCAATTAGAGACATTTGTTTTGGTCTCTCGTTTAGAAACTGGAACAGTTTTTGGCCAACAGTAGAGTCAAAGCGTTAAACATTGCACAGCGCCAAGGCTTTATAAGAAAACAGTAACCACAGGACTCCAAGTGATGGCTCTGCTGAACACAGAAAACAAGCCAGCGGGTGCCTGAGCAGAAGACCAGGTTTAAAGAAAGACAATTTCTCATGTTTACTGTTGAGAGATCCTTTGGAAAGACCAAATGGTGTGCCGTTTGTTTGTCTGGGTTAACGTGAGTGTGTGTGTCTGTGTGTCACCAGGAAGTCACCAAGATTCCCCCTTTTTTGTTTCTATTTTTTAACTTGGACGTTTCCCAACAATGAGCTCTGGGGTTGAACGCTGACCCATCTGCATTTCCCTTGTTCCTTCATCTTCCTCTCGGTCCCCCTTGTGGATGCACATTATTCATGGTCTGTCAGCTGCAATCTAAGTACTTTATAAGTGTGTACAAAGTGATTATGTATATGTTTGTGCACGTGTACTTACGAGAGTGTGTCTGTCTCTCCCTCTTTGTGTGTGTGTGTGTGTGTGTGTGTGTGTGTGTGTGTGTGTATGTGCGTGCGTGGGTGGGTGAGAACCCGTGTGTGTGAACCAGGCCCTGCTTTATGACATCTGGGACTCATCAGAGAAAGAGAGTGCAACACGGGACAGCTGTAACACCATGTGCTTCTTTTCCACTTTCACTCCTCTACCCCTCCTCCCCCTCTCCTCTCTCTTTCTCTCAGTATTTCTGACTCTCACTGTTTCAGATCGTTCTCCGTCCTCCTACTCCGCTTTTAGTTGATACAAAAATCTTGTCACTACAGCTTGAAGCTCAATGGAAATTGGGACACATTGACTCCCTATTAACACTTTGTAGTGCACAACGCCACATGTGACCTTATCCACGGTCAGGGACTTCATACCAGGGGCAATAGGTGTTTTGATACAACGCTTTGCACACAGAGGAATGGCAGAACTTGAGTTGTTAGAAAAGCATTTTCTGATTTTAATGATAAGGCATGACTGTTAGGGGATTGTAGAGAAGGTAACTAGCACTTTGACAGCACTTGGGCTAGTGGGCTCATCGACTGGCTTATCACAAGATGAATCATCATGAATCAGCGTCTAAAAATGAACACCTTCTAAACCCTCCACACGCCTGTAACAAAACCTGATAGGCCTCATAAAACGCATCCACTCAGCTTCAACAGTTATTCAGAAAATAGAGATTGCTTAACCGCCAAAAGATAATTCTGCTTTCATTCACTTAACAAGTAACATTAGGATTTCACTCATGGCTGGCAGGGCTATCTGGTCTCCACATCTTTGAAGGGCAGGCTGGCCGTCAGTCTTCCATTGTGAGGGCTGACACGGCCACTCTTCCTAAGAGGCATTCTCTGCGGTTGGCGATGGCATCCCAGATTTCCCATTATTCTCAGGGGTGACTCGGAGAAAAGTTCTCCTGACATGGGTTTCAAAGCTAACCCGTAACATTCCCCCAGCCCCCGCCTAACCTTCAAATGGCGGGTGCACTTCACTTCAGAATGGTCCGCAAAACAACCAGAAAAAGACCAGACCCGCTCAACCTGATGACAATAACAAAGCCAGCCTCCGGACCACCCCCAAAACGTACGCGTAGCGCCGCGCACCGCACCAAATATGGCCTCCAACCTGCAGACCACTGCGCTTTGCTTTGACTCCGTCAGTATTCTGTTACGTGGTGGTCCTTCCCATGTCTGCCCATCACCGTGGATTCTTCCCTCTCTCCTTGACTCCCTGTGTGGTCCCTGAGCCCAGGCCTCCGTCAGCCAGCCAGAATCTGCGAGGCATTACCGCCTCACCGTCCGAGGGGAAATGAAGTGGGTTCGGAGGTGATTACAGGTTGATTAATGGTTTGTTTTCTCCTCAGAAGTCGTCTCCGGAGTCTCACTCCCAGATAGGCTTACTCACCGAGGTGGTGATTGGCCGCTAGGGGGATCCTGCCTGTGGATACATATGGAGGAAGCGTGTGAGATGTGTTGATACCCCCCCTACACACACACACACACACACATGCACACACATACACACAGTCACGTTACACACAGTGTCAGTGTTGTATATGATAAGACTGTCTTGTGTTAGGTTTGGCAGAACAGGCCCCATCCATGGTAAGCCTGTGGCTAGAGGATTCCAGCTGCCATCTCTTCTATGCAATGATCCACGTCACTGTGGTTATTTGGGTGCTTAGTGGGCTAACACACACACACACACACACACACACACACACACACACACACACACACACACACACACACACACACACACACACACACACACACACACACACACACAGATGCCAATGCTACTGCTCCAGCCTCGTTTCCAGGTGTCCAAACACATGAACTCATCATAACCTAGGAAGCATGTCGCAATATGTCAGCAAAGTTAGTTGTTTGTAGATTTGTTTGTACGAGATTTGTTTGTTCCAACGTAAGCTTGCCAGAAAATACGCGATGTAACTGACCCAGTTCTAACCGAGGTCTGTTTGTGCCGAGAACAATACGTTTTCTGCGGTGCACTACATGTTATTGTAAGTTTTGTCATCTGACTCATAAAGTACTGTCCCCTGACACCGTTCCTCATCTGCAGTCCACATTCCTGTTTTGTCCAACTCGTAAACTTCTGGCTGTTGCGGCCTAATTGAAAAACGAGTGGTTGAAGAATAAGTATGTCGTGCATTGCCAGGGGCAGTGTTACAGACTGACTGATGGCTGCATATTCAATGCTTCCTTAAATAGCGGGTAATTTTCTGTGGTCTGTATATTGTAGAATTATTTGAGTAGCAGCAATGACTCACTATTCTGTGTGTGTGTGTGTGTGTGTGTGTGTTTGCTTTTGTGTATGTGTGGGTGTTTATTTTTGTGTGTGTATTTGTCCACCAGTAAGCATATTTCACAGTGCGTATTGCATACAAACTCGGCTGCTACAAATACACAGTTGAGTAATGAACAGTCGACTACCACACATTAACTTGTTCCCTTCATAAAATGTCGAATGTTTCATAATTCCATTGTGCAAGGCAACGCGGCTGACAAGAGAAATAGCCTATTACAGTTAATTAATTAATATACTTATGGTTCTCTATAATATTTGTTCTTCTGGACTGAAATTCTGTTAATTTTTGCAATGAATTATATCAGGTGTACTAAATAGTTTCAGTATGTTTTTTGTATTTGGCAATCTCTTTTTATAGTTACTATTGTGGAACAAATGTTGCTCTACTTATTTCGACAATAACTTATTTTGATCTTTTTTAGTTGTCAGGTAACGGTGCATTATTACTGGCATCTTGTTGACTTGGTTCTTCCATGTGGATGTACATGTGAAGAAATGTGAACCCTACGTGAAATTTAATATTGCTGAATTACAGTAGATCTACCAAATCCTTTCATAAGCATTAACTGTATAGCGGTGTTACTCTGAAAAGGATGAAAACCCTCTGAACTTCTCACAGCTTTACATCGCCGTGCTCCCTGGACAGCACTGCAGTGCATTGATGAACACACTGTCAAGTCTTTGGAGGGAAATCCACCAAAGCCTACAATTTATTGTTGTTAAACATCAACAGGGCTCTCCTAACATCATCAGCACCAAGAATAGGTAAGCCGTTTTCTGCTGCTTGTTTCAAATATGTTCTGAGGAGATTAGACATGTTGGAACATAGTGTAGCCGGCCATATACAAAAGTCGAGACGATGAATGTGCTTTAGGATACCTTGTATTTTAAAACTCAGCTCTATGCTACTTCGAAGTGAATGTCAACAGAGTGTCCATAACGCCACATCTCCGCGAAGCTGCTGTATAAACAAACTCTGTCTGGCTTAGTTGAGTTTGGCTTAGTTACTCTGTCCGGATGGGATTTTCACCTCGGAAAATGGCCCCCTAAATCAGTGAGTCTATTCACTTCAAACAATGAACTCGTGCACTTTCAAAAGGTTTAATTCCAATACAGCTATAAAAGGTAAAGTTCACTGAATGTTGAATTTATATTTCTTGTCAGAACAGTACGACGTAAGCCAGGGTTTTACAAGACTTGCATTGAATTCCAGCACTACATTACATTACTGGCTTAAAGGAAAAACGTCTTGTAAAAAAATCCTACTTTTAGAGTTATATTCAGAACTGTTGTTCAGCCAACCAAAATACATAACAAAAACAAGAACAAAACGTGAGCTGAGTCCTCCAGAAATTATATAATAAATTCATTGGAATCGTTGTGTGTACTTATAATTTGCTTGGTCGGAGGGATTTTTTTTTAAAGGTCACACTTTCAGGTTCCCTTCACTGGCAGTGTGACCAACATGGCCAGGTTACTAACATTTATATGTAGTCTCAATAGTGGAAATCTGACCTCAAAACAACCACTTGAAGCCTCCCCTGTAACTGTCAAGAGGGAAATATTATGTGACTTAGAAATTCCAAAGTGAACTGTGGATATCTGTTTCCCCGAGTCGTGCCTCTTGCCTAGCCATCCTTCTGCTATGAGTTTATTGATTTATTAAAACTATAACCACAGAGGTTTCAGTGGCAATAGACTGCAGTTACGATGACAGACTGCTTATGGTCTGACAAATATTAAGCCCATAATCCAGGGAATGTGAATAGTAGGCTTTAGACTGCCTAGGTTCCAGCCTCCATTTGGGAGACAACCACAGACTGCATTAACGATGCTGTCAGATGAAAAACAACCGATATATATAATTTTGCCAAAGTCCAACTGCTGACCTGACAATCCAACTAATGCGTATCAAATATATGTATTGCTTACCGTAAGTCTTTCCCCCAGTTTTAATACGTGCGTGCTTTGGTTTTTGTGCATGCCAACGAAATGTCCTGAAAATATGAATCCATATGAATGCAGGGGTGTGTATGTCCTCCTTAGAGGATATGTGCATGGCTGGGTGTTTGTGTGTGTCTAAAGGCGTCAGACATCTGTCTCACTCACAGCATGCAGCGGCCTCCAAATACTGAATAGGGTCTACGTAGTCATGTGCTCGTCTGAGCAAAAGAGAGGGAGAAAGACAGGAAAAACTAAATGAGAAATAGAGATGTTGTCATCCATAAGGGCTCTGATGCGGAAGAGAGCAGCAGCAAAAAAAAAAAAAAGGTGCAAATGCAGTTGTGCCTGTGAGTGAGTTCATTAGCTCGCCCGTGTTGCTGCACCAGTCAACTCCCATCTGACGTCAGCTGTGATTTCATAGGTGGTTCCGTCCGTACCTTTCCCATTGGTTGATTTGCCCTGGGACGTGCTCCACATCAACGATAGAACACATGCACGTCACTGTAGCAGATACTTCCCTGGACACGTGGATGCACTCTCTCTATGTCTCTCCCTGCTCCCCTTTCATTTCTTCTTCTTTTTCTCTCTCTCTCACTCTCTCTCTCTCTCTCTCTCTCTCCTAATCCCTCTTATTTTCTTTACTGTAACAACCTCCTATCCCTGCATCCCTTCGTCTCCATGCCCCGTTATCACTCCACATCGTTGTGTTTTCGTCAATATCTCTCCGTCCCGCTGTATATGGAGATGCTCAATGAGTCACTCCTTGTCTGTGCTCTGATTGGCTGGATGGAAAGGCAGCCACAAAGAGGTGGAGGGGAGACCTTCTGGTGCAACCATTCAATGTGTGTGTGTGCCTGCGTCATAGATGACAAAGGAGTGCCTGCCTTTGCTATCTAGTGTGTGATAATGAGTGTGCATCTCCACGCATGCCTGTGTCAGCATACCAATGAATCTGATTAGGGAAGTGTGTGTTTGGCATGTGTGTGTGTGTGTGTGTGTGTGTGTGTGTGCGTCTGTGTGTGCGCACGCATGCAAGAATGTCCTTGGGGTAAAGAGGTCTCCCCGTCACAGTTGCGTCTCTCCCGGTCTATTTATAACCCAGGTTTTATCCTTGGTTTGATTTGGAGTCAAGCTGCCTATTGGCGCAGGGTGATGTCATCATGGCACTCCATGTGGGTGGAGGAAGTGCCTCACCCCTTCAGAGCACTCCGCAATAGCAGGACAACTCTGCATGAGGGCACCCTGATTACTGGACTAGAAATGCCAGATTGATTGCCCAATCAGTGGGTTTACCCTCCGAAGAGGAATTACTTGCTAGCCTAACACATGATTATGAATCATGACACACTTATTGGCATACCTGGATTTTTTTTATACTTCTCCACTCGTTTTCCCCCAATAAAATACACTACGTTAAGTTTGTAATGGTAACAATTAAGTATTCAAATCAAATTTCCCTGCACAAATGATTCAGTAATGACACAGGTCCAACCAGATCCTTTGGGTCTCTAGCCAAGTTATAATCTCTTTTCAGTTTGCCCTCTGCCTAGAGAAGTAAAACACATACTATACTGTAAGCTCACTGGAGCCCTACTGTGTGTGTCTGTGTGTGTGCGTGCGTGTGTGTGTGTGTGTAAATATCTGGACACGGGCCTTCTCTTCCCAGTGCTATGACAATGTCCAGGACACCATGCGTTCATTAGATGCACCAGTCTGTGTGTGCTCTCTCAGCTCTACATAGCGAATGGAACATCCGGCAGCAGTAAGTGATGTGCTTGCAGCAGCCTCTCCATCTCAAACGTTCCTCCCATGACTGGAGAGACGGAGCAGTGGTCTCACCAAGCATGTCATCCGGCCAGCACTCAGGACCACACTTTCTGTAACGACATTGTCCAGTGGGATTGGTCATGCTCCAGTACAGCTCAATCCTGGTCCCATTAGTCCCACAGAATAAATGAGGAGTCTCTATTTCTATGTGCTTGATAACATAAACGCTATTAATCAAACTGATCAGATTGAAGCTTTAGCCTCAAGGGGATATTAACAGCACAACATTGGTTTATTTATTGGACTTAAACATTTTTTTTTTCTCTCTTGTCTAGTTTCGGTATGTGACTATGACGTCCAATTAGCTGATGTGCATCAGTCCTACGGTCTATTTCTGTGCAGCTGAGAGGGAAGTGAATATTAACATGCTCCAGTGGATTTTCCCTTGCTCAGCTCATGTGCATGGCATGGCGTGCATTATTCTTTCTCTCTATGTGTGTGTATATGTGTGTGTGTGTGTGTGTGTGTCTGTGCGTGTGTGTGTGTGTGTGTGTTGCAGCTTGCATGTGAATTGCATGACCTGGGTCTGCCGGAGCAGTCACGTGTGAGAGCGTTTGCACGGCACACGATCTGGGCATGCATGGCTAAATGTGTGCATGTGTGCGCGCGATGGACCACTTTCCGTGCACACACTAACCAAAATGTGATGAAAGACTCGCTGACAAAAGGCCATGCTTGGGAGAGGCAAATGACAACAGTGCTTCACAAACTGCTGGCATCGTGCACAGCTTTTCATCTGCTCCTATTCTGTCGGCCTGCCTTACATTGAAGAGAGACACTGAGTCACAGAGAATAAGAAGCCGGCGCCCTGGCTATCTTTTCCTCATCCTTCTCTGTGGCCTGCACTCTGTGTGGACTGTGGAGGCCAGAGCTTGGTCAGCACATGAAGGGGCCCTAACCACCACGGCCACACTGGGATCTCCACACTAGACATGTTTCCAATGACACCCTATAAACCATGTGTAAATGAGTCCGCTCTGCTGCCTTCTATGGCCGTGTAAAGCTTGTAAACGTCAAACACAGCATTCTTGCAGTTATTAATGGGGCAGCCAGGAAAGCGAGTGACGACAATCTGTAAATGAGGGTGTAACTTGCTCAGCCAAGTAAGTGCCCTGCTCATACTTAGCAGGGACAGATGCCTAAGCTGTGTTTTTCCATTGAGTTTAAACATCTTACTGAATGATCTTAGTTAGAGATGACAACACAGGTCTAGGAACATGGTTGCTGGTTATTTGGCAGATTATCAAATTGTAGCTCACTTAACTGCCGTTAAAGTGTCTTGTAAGATATGTGAAAAAAAATCAAATAGATAAATAGAAAAAATGTTGCCATGTATAAAGTGGATCACCATTGTCATTTGCACCACAGCCAGAGTTTATTTTTTATTGTATGATGCAAGTGCAATATAAAATGTCTTCTCACTCAAATTTGGAATCCATTTAGAATTCAGCTAAAGAGCAATCAAAGGAGAATTTAGAGTAATTTGTTACTTGTTTTTTTTTTATTGGGAACTAAGTTCCTGAACTTCACAGCTGAAGTTTGAGCTAAACTCTGAAAGACAATAGATTATATTTTTTAACAAGAGTATTAACGTTAATATCACGTCAACCAATGTAGCATTATCAAGGAAATGTTAGGTATTTAAATAACACAATTTATGCAAAACAATCAAGAATTTGTATTGTATTTTACAACCAGATCAGACCAGATTCAATAGTACTGTTTCTGTGATTTGTTTACACAGGGTTGAACTCACACCATATCAGTTTAACAAGTAATCCCTTATTCTTTCATATAGTCATATTACAGATGCAAATAACAATTATCAACTACATGACATCTAGAGCATCTTCATTGTTAAGTCTATATTTTGACCTGGCCTGCCATATGCAGAGGACAAGCACGACAAGTAGTCTCAGAGTGCAGTCCAGATAACATGTTGTGGTGACAGTGCTGTCATGAACACACACACACACACACACACACACACACACACACACACACACACACACACACACACACACACACACACACACACACACACACACACAGCTGGTTGTGAAGGCTAGTGCCTAGCAGGCGTATTGTCAAACCGTATGCTCGCAAATCACCCCCATATGCCCATGCGGCCTAACCCTCTCCCCCAGATACCACACAGGGCAATGTGAATAGGTTTGTGAGAAACAGAAAGGGAAACACAGTCCATATATGCAGTCCATATCCCAAATAATAACAAACAATTTACTTTCTCTTGGTTTTTATTTGGAAGTAACAGCTGGGATCCAATGATATCGTGGACCTCTACATACATACCTCTCTCCCTCTCTAGTGCACGGTCAGTTAAACGCTTCGGCCTCAATAGTGGAGCCCTAACATGCAGAGGTTAGCCAGACAGACAGACAGTCCCCCTCCTGACAACTGAGAGGGTTCATAATACTGCTCCTTTTGCTTGCCTAATGTCAGCACACATATCCTTGCGCACGCACGCACGCACGCACGCACGCACGCACGCACGCACGCACACACACACACACGCGCACGCACGCACGCACACACACACACCAGTTGACATCATCACATCATCATCAAAGCATTGCTATCAGGAGCCGCAACAGTGAACGTGACTTGCACTAAGGTTAAGCAGTGTTAGAAGGTAAGATTGAGCACTCAAGAGTCAGACAGCGGGATGAAGGAGAACACTCTGAGGTTATTTAGCAGTATTCATCTCCATCAGAAACTAGTTCCCTGTCGCATTTATGTACAATCATCACCATTAAAAACATCTATTTAAAAAAAAATGGTTCGGCTGAGAGAATAAAACATCTACAGTACAGTAAAATCTTGCGGTATAAAAATATATTACAAATCTTCGGATGTATTTACAAAGACGGCATCTCTCTACACTCGTGTCTAGGTTTCTACAACATGGTCAGGGTTACTGGGTTGTTACATTTCAGTCTAGCTGCATTGCCTAAAACATTAAAAATAAAAAAACTCCCCCGAAAAAATCTCTCATAAGCTGAGCACCTAATATATTATACATACGAGATATTTTTGGGGGCCATTAAAAGCAATTTCACTGTATCATTCTGAAGAATTTGACGTTGAAAGGAAAGTGACAAGAGGAGAAAGGGATGGAGCAGAAAGAGGGGGGGTTGGAGGAGAAAAAGAAAGAACGAAGGGCCCTGTGTTGATAGTCGTGGCCGAGCAGGACAGCAGGATGTGACACGGGTTCTTCCTCTGAGGATCTAGAAGAACATCCTGTGACAAAAAAACAAGACTTCAGATTAGAATGAACAGTCTCGGGCAGATACAGACTCTTCTCCATCCACCCTTCTTTTGTGCACACTATTCATTCTCCTAGGTCCCAAGAAACGTTAGATCTCAGACTGGAACAGGGCAAGTCAAACTGACCCTAGACCTGCAGTCAAATGGTCAAACCCATAGACACAGAGGGGGAAGAGGACAGCATGCACTGAATGTCCCTTGCCGTAGACCAGCTCTACCGTGTCGTGCTGGCAAAATTAACCTCTCTGTGTACTCTGACACCACGCGAGGACACAGGAAGTACCCCTTCACGCTCAATGTAGTCTGTAATGCAGGCGCTCCTCCCCATCCAGCAAATGCCTTGCTTTCATCCATCAATCAGGCCGGAGCCCAACTACAAACGCCTTGAAGCAGCAATGCCTTACCAAAGCACCCAGGCAAACCAACACGGAGGAAGGGGGTTTAGTGAGGGTCCGAACAACCCAATCACCTCCACATTAGGAGGACAGTGAAGGGAGCAAAACAGAGACTGGAAGGTCTGCTACAACACTGAACTGAGCAGACATAGCTGTAGAGAGCGCCGTTAGGGAGTGTACACTTCTCTGGCTAACACTTGGACTGGCGCCATCTGCTGGTCACAGCCAACATGCCTGTGGCTGCCAGTGGTCCCGTGTTTCCTCCCTGCGTCTGGAGAGAGGTTCAGGCGTGTGCGAGTTGTACGCCGGGGCCGAGACAGTGGCATGTGCTGCGTTTGCGAAAGGCAGCCTGCAATTTGTGGGTGTCGGGGGAGATCCACAGGGCCTGGGTATTCAGGAACGCTAAGATTCCTCTATCTTTTGATCTTAGGCGGTGAGGAGGAGGTGGGAGAGAAGAAAGTGGGAAAAGGAAGGGGAGTGGGAGAGCTGAAGAGGAGAGGAGAAGGAGAGTAGCAGCAGGGGGGAGGGGAGGGTAGCGACTGATAACACTAGTCATTTTGCCATGACAAAACAAAACGAATGGGCTTCAACCACCTAATAGCCAATACTCTCCTAAAGGTTCAACTCCAGTCCCCTCTGTCCTAGCCCCAGTCCCTTCTGTCCTAGCCCCAGTCCTAGTGACCTCTGTCCTAGCCCCAGTCCCAGTCCTAGTGCCCTATGTCCTAGCCCCAGTCCAAGTCCTAGTGCCCTCTGTCCTAGCTCCAGTCCTAGTTCCTTCTGTCCTAGCCCAAGTCCCAGTCCTAGTGCCCTCTGTCCTAGCTCAAGTCCTAGTGCCCTCTGTGCCAGCTCCAGTCCCCTCTGTACTACCTCTGGCATCGCCTGTCCTAGTCCCGGTCCACTCTGTCTTAGCTCCCCTTAGTTACCACAACAAACACAGAGTGCAGGCCATGGGGTAAAAGAGTGTTTGAAACAAGCGACGCCATTCTCCCCCGCCCCGTCCCGTCCCACTCAAGCCCACCTGTAGATGTTGGGATCGAGCAGGACAGCTGTGTCGGTTGGCAGCTGGGACAGGTGCACCACTTTGGTCTTTTGCTGTGGTCTGTCACTCTCGTTCACCCACACATCTGGTAATCTGGAGGGAGTGGCAGAGAACACATGGCCAAAAGTCAGACCTAATCTGTTGTTGACACGCAGCGCTGTTTGTTTCACTGTGTGTGTGTCTGTGCGTGTGTGACTGTGAGACAATAAAAACAGGTTAAGACGAGATTACAGCCAGAGGGTTTTTTTCCCCTCCCTCTACAGATTCTCTGGACTGCAAAACACCAAAACGGGTCGGGTTGTATTCCAAAAAACACTGCGTTAACAGTAATTCCAAAAAGATGATCAAATTCACAGAAATATATAGGCATGTATAAGCGGGAGAGATAAAGGGAATGTTTGGAGGAGATTGAATGAGGGAGAATGGGATAACAGGTGATCAACATAGCCCTTATTGGTCACCAGACAGAACATCAGCTAGGCTGACCGAAGCAAAGCAGATACACACATTAGGCAATACTCACACACAAAATACACACATATTTTCTCTTTATTTCTCTCTCTTTCTCTCTCTTAAACACATAATACTTGTGTGTGTGTGTGTGTGTGTGTGTGTGTATGTGTGTGTGTGTGTGTGCGCGCGCGCGCGCGCCAAAGGTCAGCGAGGTACACTGTGTGACTCAGAGGGCTGCAGCTGCCCTGGGCACTGAGGACACTAAGCAGGGATAAACGGCTGACATTTGGAGAGGACAGGAGAAGGGGAAGAAGGAAGGAGAGGAAGAGAAGAGGCAGCCGCTCTCTGTAACAAGCCGTACGAAGGAGTGACAGACGAGGGGAACGGAGGAGAGGCAGGAGGAGAATGGACGAGAGTAGGAAGGTAACTGCTAGTTTGACAGCCGAAGGATGGAAGAGGGGAAATGAGATGGGAAAGAGATAGAAGGAGAGAGAGCAAGAGAGAGAGAGAGAGAGAGAAAGAAAGAGAGAGAGAGAGGGTTGCCGAGTTGATTTTCAAGGAAAAACGAGCGTGCCGAGTGCTATTTGAGGGAAGCCCATATTCTCTCATTGACAAGAGAGAGAGAGAGCGAGAGAGAGAGGATTGAGCACTCACATGTCCTCTGGTGTCCAGTGCAGGAGCACTTTCACCTTCCCGGAATCCTCCTTTCTCCTCGCTACTACCTGGAAAGAAAAGAACAAGAGAGGATTCAGACAGGAAACAGGAGCAAGGAGACAGGGAGGATGAACCAACAGGACCACCGCAGGCCTGAGAAATAGATTTGTGTTATTATATGTATAGGTATAGGTATGATCTTGGTGTGTGTCTGTGCCTCACCAAAAGAACCTGATTAGAGTTAGTCTCAGTGCAGAGGAAGAAGACACAGAGAGAGAGGAGGAGGAGAAGGAGGATAGGAAAAAGAAGAGGTTCCAAAGAAAACAAGCCTGTCTAGGTCGGGTCTCTAGCATGAACATCAGCAGTGAACAAACATTGACAGAAGCGCGCACACACGCACACACGCACACACACACACACACACACACACACACACACACACACACACACACACACACACACAGGTCATTGGCTTGTGTGTGTTTTATGGTGGGAGTGTTCCTGCGCCAAGTAGTTTAATTAAAGTAGCATGGGAGTGTGTCTCAGGGCCCCTGACACCGTTTTGGATTGCTAACTGGGACAGCTTCAAAGACCCTCACATCTGCGCTACTGATGAAGAGCGATGGCGCCCTCTGCTGGCCACAGTGAAAGGTGCAAGTGCTGGCAAACGCAGTCATTCTCCCCCGTCTGAGTGTGTGTCTGTTAAATTGAACTAGCGATCGAAAGCAAAAGCGTGCGAGACACGGAATAAGTGAAGGAAGAAGTGGAACGGAGAGACAAAGACGGCAGCGGTCGACGCCTGCACGAGGACACTGCACCGTTAAAAAAAAAAAGTAGCCACGGCCTAGGCTTAGAGTGAACGCCGGCCCTTCTCCGGGCCAGCCATTCTGTCAGTGTGTGGGTGCTGGTGCTGACCGTGCTGTGGAAGACCACGCTGTGGCCGTTGCCCAGGCTCTCGATGTGCGTGGCCAGGTTGAGGCAGATGGCCCGGTGGCGGATGGCGTCCATGGTCTGGGCGTCGAAGAAGTCGTGGGGGCGTGCTGGAGGGAGACAACACACTGGGGTGAGAGAGGGGGAGCGTTAACCAAGGTCACAAGAGGTCAAAGGGTACAGGTCAGCGGGGAGGCCGGACACATGGGTCTGGCCCTTGCCAAATAATATTTGTCCAATGTGGATAATGTTAAGACTTGAATGCCATATTATATATAATATAGTGGAAAATATACGAGTAACCCTTCTATGAGAATGTGTGTGCCGATAATATCCATGCTATATGATATGGTCATAATAAGCGTGTGTGAGCCTGTGTGTGTGTGTGTGTGTGTGTGTGAGAGTGACGTCTACATACGTAAGGAGCGCCGCCGCTTGTTCTTGAGTTTCCTCCGCTTGTTGAGACCGGCTTTGGACGGCGACTCCTCCTTCATCTTGTTCTGATTGGACAGCTTCGCCGAGCCCTGCGAGCTGAAATGGGTGGGCACGTGGCGCGCCAGCCCCCCCTGGGAGGCAAAGGTGGCATTGCACCCACCGACCACGCACTGAGGCAGAGACACCACACAGAGAGGGTGAGAACACGACAACGCCCACGTCATTTAGACATCCAATACAAGTTCAGCTGTACAGGTTGATAAGCTTAAGTTCAGCGGAGGCAGGGTTATGATTTCGATTTTTCACGCAGTGTTTTCTGACTGGCCACAGACGGAGGACAGTGTAGATCGCGCTTTAGACGAGTCCGTGACAGCCAGTCCTCACATATGACCCACAGAGCACCAGCTGCTGCCCGTGACCACAGGATGTGGTTAGCTTGGCCTTTTGAAGTGTCGCCTGTGTTTGTGCTGTGTGAAGGAATGTGTGTGGGGTGTTGCAGGCTAAGGGCAGATAAAGGCAGATGGCGGCAGAGAGAGAAGTGCCTATGCGTAGGTGCGAGGAAGGGGGTTCTTACCTTGAAGGGCTTGTCCCCACTGTGGGACAGCATGTGTCTCTGGAGCCAGCTCTGACTGGTGGAAGGAGTGTTGTACACCTTACAGCCCTTCCATAGACACACAAACACCTGGAGACCAGACAGAGGTATGTTAGCACTAGGTGCGGCATGCCCACACACAGGTTCAGAGAAGACAGCAACACCCTGTGGTATCCACACATTCTCTCACACTCTCAAAAACACCTCAGGCCTTTTGACAGAACAATCGTCAATTTAAAATTTAAATACAAGCATATTCAACAAGTTTGGCTAATGACTCATATCTACTTTACAGGGACTAGGCTTAAATGCTTTCATTTTTAATCCTGGACCTAATCGTTTCTCGCAAACAAAGTGCCAAGTTTCAACCGTATTACCAATGGACTGAGTCTGTCTTTGCACCTGGGGTGAGTGAGAGAGAGTCTGGCGGACAAATAATAGATGTTTAATCCTGAATGGCTTGAACTTGTTCTGATGGAGACTATGAAGTAGTACTGCTGCTTCATCTGGAGCCAAGCTAAGGCAGGATGTTTAGATTAGACAGGGCACAGTAATGCCCAGCATGTCGTATACAGGCAGAGTTACAGTGGTGCTGTTCTATTCTACAAAGCGCTGGCCACTTCATTCACGCACATTCTCTCTGACAACTCAAAGCCTCAAAGAGACTTTGCCGTAGTAAGTAGAGAGTCGGCAAGAAAGAGTGTCATTGTCTGAACAAGACTTTATTTTTCCAAAGAACAGTGAAAAGCACCGCTTTGAAAGAGGTAAAAACAAGGTTATCTCAACAAAACACCAAGAGCAGTAGAGGACAAGAAACACAAAGGAAAGAGAGAGCGTCTCTCGAAAAGAACACGGAGAAGCAGCACGCACCCCGCCTCTCTGTCCGTCCACGTGCACGCCCCTGATGTGCTCGGCCAGGTCGGGGCTGCTGGTGAAGAGGAGCTGACACTGGTCCCAGCAGCAGGTGTAGCCCAGGCCCTTCCCCCCGGCCGAGGCCGGCCCGCTGCTGCCCCCTCCGTGGCCGTTCATCATGGCCGGCGTGGAGCGCCCGCTGGACGGCCCGCTCTCCATGTCCATCAAGGTGCTGCTGATGCTGAGGGACACGGGGGACAGAGAGAGAGAGAGACAGAAGGGATCAGTCAGTACGATCATATTTGGGCTGTATGGACCAACTGCTCTGGACAGTAATCTACTGATAGGCAGTACAACGTCCAGCTGAAGAAAGCCAGTCATATTGAGTGTTCCCTGCAGACGTTAAAACCTTTGGCCACAAACGGTCGCAACAATATTGGGTTATTTAGCCCACTGTCAAAGGGTTAGGGGAGCATGCAAGAGGGCCTGGCGTTTGGCTAGCAACAGCAGCCGGCCTGTCTGCCGGTAGGTAGCGTGTTTGGACAGCCTCATTCACGGTGATTTAGTCTGCTTACCTCACACATTGTCAACTTATACACATACACACACGCACGCACGCACGCACGCACGGGCCCGGGGCCGACTGAGGTGATACGAGAAGTCTAAACCATCAACACACATTGGCACTCCAGCTGCTTGACGAGAGACAGACGGGGGAGGCTGACAGACGGCGACATGCTCGGCTCCCATTGCAGTCTCCAGTAGCGAGTCTCTTTGTCTGGGCCAAGAGCGGGCCCTGATCCACAGAGGCCAAACGATTAGGCTTCCCCCGTGAAACTGGACGACGGACAGGCGATTACACGGAGCCCACTTGGATTAGACGGGGCTGCTATCGGTGGATTTCGATGGTGGACCCTGGCATGGCTTAGAGTCAATCAGGATTTAGAATGTGGAGTAATCAAAGCTTCACACGATGGTGGACCCTGTAGCACGAGCGGCATGCAAAACCCGAGCCGGACAGGCTGGACCAGACCATGGGCCATGCCTCTCTCTGCAGGGAATTCATCTGGCTATGGGCAAACACCGGGAGAAGCCTAAAAATCTAACCCCCCCCCCCCCCCCCCCCCCACACACACACACATCTCATAAGACTCCAGCTGCTTCGGTGCTCAGTGCCAGAGGGGGAACAAAAGTTACATTGAAGCAGTGCAGCTGCCTAAACAGCAGGGCTTTGCCTCTCCTTTCTTACTAGCAGGCCTCTCTGGACCCAGTAGACAAAGAAACACAACAGGGCAGGGGAGGAGAGAGAGGCGAGAAAAGATGGGTGACCAGCAGGGCTGAGAGGGGGGAGCCAGAGCACTGCAAAGGGGAGCTCAGCAGAATGGAAAGATGGGACAGTGGGTAAGGGGGCAGTGTGCAGTGGGGGGGAATGCAGTGTCTATGCCCTCAAAAGGAACAACTGTCATTGTCTGGCTGGTACCCGTTCTGAACAGGTCTGTGATCTGTGCTGCTGACTGCAGATAAATCTTCCCCTCTCTCAAACAGACTTCCATGCTCCATCAGGAACGTCAAACAATCAAAACGTTACATCCACCGGATCCCCTAATGGCGAAGGGAAACACAGGCCGCTTTATTAGATTAATATAGTTGGGAAGGAAGCAGGGAGGATGGTGTGTGTGTGTGCGTGTGTGTTTGCTTGTGGGAAGCTTGTGGTCACCGCTCTGTCTGAACAACAGTAAGTTCCACTTTCTGGTGTCAAAGTTCCAAAAACGTAATTAAAAAGAGATTACGCGGTTTCCTTTTTAAGAAAACAAACCCTTCCATGCTCTCCTCAGTGAGGCTAATTGTGGACCCTGTCTGGGGAAGGTGCTCCATTCTGGGTAGCCCACAGTGGCACAGAACAGCTGCCTGCGGGGCTACCATGGTCAGTTTATGACCGTATGTCATGAGAAAGGCCCCAGATGGGTAACCCAAGAGACACGCTCGCCTCCATAGCAACTGGAGACAACCAAGCATGTGTAATGTGACACTAGGGGTGATGCACTAATACTCTCCAGGTCAATTATGAGCCAGACAAGTTAGCACACAGTGACTGAAGCCCTGGGGGTGTAGTTTGGTGGGCTGCAGTCTCAGCGGTAGGGCCAACCCCTTAGTCTGGCTTCCTGGATCTGAACTGTATAAAAACATAATGCGCTTTACATCCACCTTTCATCTGCATTTCCTTGTTAGAGTGGGTGTCGTTGATTCATTCTGTCAGACATGACAACGTTCTCACACTAGTCATCTCAAACTTAGCTTGACGTGTGATCCACATAAGCCCTCACACAGATCTGGACAAGATTATTACAATTTATGATAAACTGAGTCAACTGTAGCTGATTCAACATGGCAGCTACTGAAAAGGGAAATCTTCTAAAACTATTCCACTGTGGCGAAATGAATGCCAATAAGTGGGGCTGTACCATAGTTTATGTATGCCTATATATATACATTTTTTTAATATTACAAAATAGGGTTTAAAACCTTGTAAAGTACCTCCAACAAGCACAGTTCCATGTGAAACAATGAAGAAATGTATTTTGCCCTTCTAGACTAGAGGTCACCATCTTCTTAAAAAAAAAGGTTATAGAAATAATATATTAATATCAATAAAGCTAACGCCTACCACGGATTATTGACTTGTCTAATAAAGAAAACTAATGTCAAAGACAAAGTAATTGTAAAATGTTTCAGAATAACCCTTAGGCTAGGTTGTGGCAGTGTGAAGGCCCAGCCACGTTCACGGCCAACTGGTCATTTGTAGCGATTAGGCAGTGTATTGGATTTCGAGTAGGCTAGGCTAAGTGTTGAGCTCCTCTATCAAAAAAAAATAAAAAT